>BRDA01072383.1:7863-21122 GCA_036984385.1 Crenuchus spilurus | reverse complement strand
ATATATATATATATATATATATATATATATATATATATATATATATATAAAAAATTATTTTATTTTATTTTTAGATAATAGTTTTAAGCTCTTTACAACCACTTTGGTTCCAGACCTGGAAAGTTCCTGAAACTCCAGCAAGTTTGCATTTTTTCCATTAATAGATCTGGTTCTTTAGGGAACCAAACAAGGTTCTTCTAAGGCACCACTCCAGAGAACTCTCATCTTTTATGATGTGTATGCTGTTTACACTTTTCACCGCATTTCCAGATGTATATGTCATTATTTTACCATCAAATTTCTTCTGAAATCAGTTTCATGAATAGAATTTGTCCTGATTTGCTTCAATGACAGCCTCTACTCTTTTAATAAGACATTACACTAGAGGCTGGAACATTGCTGTGAGGATTTGATTGCATTCAGTCTAGGGGAGTGCCTAGGCTGCTCAGAGACCTGGGGCTTAAGCCCCAGAAGAGGACATTGGATTGGGGTTGGTCAACCAGGAACTTCCGGGAGATTGGGATGTCTGAAATAAATAGAAATTGGTATAAGAAAGGACCTGGGGTTATTCAAAAAAGACTCGGGGCTATAGCGCCGTAGCCCGGGCCTAGGCACGCCCCTGATTCAGTCATGAGAGCATTAGTTAGATGATTAGTTCTTGAGCATTAAAGCCACTTCAACTCCAACTAAATATATTGGATGGAGCTCCAATATTCCAGTGAATGCAGTTCCACTGCTCCACGGCACAGTGCTGGAGGGTTTCATTCCCCTCTTGGCAGTGCTTGGCTTTGGGCATGGTGATATAAGGCTGATCCAGATCATCTCATTATCCTATTGGTAATGCTCTTCTATGGAGATTATATAAGCTTTGTGAACACTGATGTGTCAAAAATTAGTGCACCTTAACGCTTTAACATTCTGCTCAACCATTTGGTAGATGACATTTAAGTCACTATATCGTATTGAAGAAGGCGTTTCTTCTTAACACAACTTAACACAATGCGATTGTGCCATCTCTACCAATCGGTAGAGGTATGTTAGGCTACAAATCATCTACTAGATGTCACTGTTATTTAGCGTCAATTATGAGCACAAATGAATATAGTAATTTTTGGACATGTACTAGTATTGACAGTAACTGAATTCATCAAAGAGGTCTACAGATAGAAGAAATTAAAAGCATCATTTTATTCTATCCTTCCATCATTTTTTCATATCTTAATCATGATTATTGTTTCCATAGCACAATAAACTGGATTTACTATATAAACATCTTTCCCCCTGTTTGTGTTTAGCTGTGGTTGCTATGACAGTCATTCCTACTGCAGTACACATGGAACAGTCCATTAAAACTGTGATGGGGGAGGTGGAGACATTACTCTAAATGCTCTGTACACTATTAAAAACCAGCTGTTTTAAAAATGCACATCAATTTTCAAATACCATATTTAATATCAACAAATATATCTCATTTGCATATTCATGAGGGTTCCTGGCTCATGCAGCCCAACACAGTGGCCTACTGCCTACTTTAATTACCATGTCACCACCAGACCAAACCAGGCCAAATAATGTGAACATCTGTCAGTAAGAATGTCTCAATTTAAATAAAACAGCAAAATAAATGAAAACAGATTTATAGCCATGTGTCATTTCTATCAATTCAAGCTGCTGCAGAGCTATATAACCTGATTTCAATGTTTACAGGCATTTTGCTATAAGTGCGTTGACACTGCCAAGTAATAAGTTTCACACTGCATAGCACATTTATTTCTTAATTTCTTCCCGGCAGTTTTCATTCACTTCTAAAATTGTGTCTATGACTTACATTTGCTCACAAGAGAAGCAGGTTTTTGCAGGGTCATGATGAGTCCGTAGTGTGGAGATGGACTTCTACTGCCATTGTTTACAACTTTTGTCTCCATTCTTAACTACTGAGTAGGTATGAGTCAAACTGTGTATGTGCTGCTGTGTTACTGGTCCAAGCTAGACTGCAAAAGGATGAGACTAGCAATAGAAAAGAGTGTGGGTGAGAGAGAGGAAGTGATGAGTCAGAATGAGAAAATAAATACTGATGAATAGTTCAGTGCTTCTGTTTAAAAAAAATTAGGACTACACCTATTTTAAGTAAAGCATTTAAAGCTCTAAACCAAGTCATTCACAGTGGTTTAATTAATATGATTCAACAATTGTTTACAGTGGTTGTGATAGGAACCAGATGTCTGATGCATAGAATGTTATTAAATGGTTATGGATATGCTGATGTTCATGGCATTTTTTCTTAATACTTTGCAATAAGAAATGTATCTTTTTACATTATTATCATTACCTATAATAATATATAGTAATAGATAAAATTGCTATATTTGCATCAACAACAAACGAATGCAAAAATCATTTTTTTAAATCTTGTTTAATAGACTCGTTTACCAAAAAAAAGTATTTCTAATCTTAGTCCAAACCCAGTCAATTTCAATCAATTTTAGTATGGCTACTAGGCTCATATTAAGGCAAAGACTCAGCAAAAATACACTAGTGCTCAAATGCTCACCCACTACATTAAACATTTTTCATGTCAGTACATCATTTTATTTCTGAAGAAGCTGTAAAACTAAGAAACTGTGATAAAGTCCATAAATACTTATGCTCCATATATTCATTCTGCTATGGTAGAAGAGTGAGATATGATTGTCTTAGTTTTAGCTCAGTTTTGGTGTCTCCCAAGTTGATGGGAGTGAGCTTATAGGCTTAACTACAGCTGTTAGCGTTTGGAAGTTTACCACATATTTTGTGTAAGACATCATGTGATGTATATGGTTGATATTTGCTTTGAGTTGGCATTTTTGTTTCATTTAATGTTGAACGAGGATGTTTTTCCAGTAGTTAACAGTTCTTGCACATTTTTTTCTATTCTAGTGATTAATTGTGCTTACTTGAAGTCATTTATGGACTAATGTCCCCTATTCTAATTTATGTACGAGAGTTTCTGGACAAATATGTCTCATTCTTATGTATCTACAATATTCCTACATCTCATAACATCTTGTGCAAAATATGTGATAAACTTAAATATAAATAGATGTACTCAAACATGAAAAAGTGACACTGTTTACATGAGCCTGCTACCATACAAAAGACTGAGTATCTGGAGCAGTAGCATTTGTTGATTTTATAAAAGTCTCAACATGGCTAGAATTTGTATTTTTTATTTTTCAGAAAGATAGGGATGTGTTTTCATGAAAGATGTGTGACTTTTGAACTTTTGAGTGTGTATAAAATATATTGGATATTATTTTATGTGTTACAATAGTGAAACCCCTTTAGATGCTATTATGGTCTAACCCTCCTATAATCTTTGATCTATGTCAAATTATCTATGTCAAATCAACCCCACTGTTTAACAACTTTCAATAAATGATTGAAAAAAGGCTGTTTTAGCTATGTAACATATACAATATATCAACATTTTACAAAAGAAGACTGTGTCTGAGACAGAGGAGAATGTGTCTGAGACAGAGGAGAATGTGTCTGAGACAGAGGTGAATGTGTCTGAGACAGAGGATGGTGTTGAGGACCCTGATTATGAGGCATCCTCCTCTGTGGGAATGAGACCCTCTGTGTTGACCCTACTTTTGTCTCTCAACCACCAGTAAACATAACCTTCCAAAAATGGAAAATTATTATGGTCTGTCACTCCACTTGAACAACAGGGTAAACTTAGTGCTGTTAATGTCATTAAAAATTGTTCTAGGCTTCAACAGATACTCTGTCAGACATGTCCAAGACATGAAATCAACATTTGAGCTCTTCATAAGACCATCAATGAAAAAGGATGTACTTGGATAAAAAGAGCCTCAAACTGAGCCCAAACATAATACGTTACTATTCTTAATAACATAAATTGTTTTTCATTCTAAACGTTACAGCTTACAAAAATATGTCATTAGAAATAATATAAAGCCATTAAAACACCAAAAAGATCTCTTTTTGCAATTTTAGGTCAATTAGTGAGATTTTTTGGCGATCTTCAAACTTATTCATAATTGCATAAGTTATTCTGGATGTATAGGGGGGGTATTTACAAGGCTGTTTAAGTAGCCAACAACCCAACCTAAAGTATGTGATATAAACTTCGGTAAACATTATAATTATAATCATTTTCTGGAAGTTTAAATTGCTGGGGTCAAGCTGAAGGTAATAGGAGGGTTAATAAGAATAATTCATGCATTTGTAGGCACTAGTCATCTGTTGTATATGATGCTGTCCTTTAGGCTTCATTTGTAAACTTCATATTGTACCTACAAATACATGATTATAAAAGAATATGTTGAGTATTTTTTTCTTTACTTGTATTTATCTCCTCAAGTGCCATATCTGCCCATTCAAGACTTAAGGTACTGCTTGATCTTGGACACTGTTGCCTTGGAATTGCCAAAGAGACCTCTAGGAAAAGACTTGTTTCAAAAGTGTCTTCTGAATTGTCCATCACTGCTCCAAAATGAAAAATACTGCAAACAATTTTATAGTTTTTATAAATCTATTTTAATGTGCATGTTCTTGGGACATTAGCCTGAAAGACCTCTGCCATCTGGTCTTGCTTTGGTAAACGCATGAGCAGCAATCTCGTGAGAACAATTGTTTTCCCACAGCTGTGCTTCCAAAAACGAGCCATCAGCAAGAGTACAAGCTCTACGTTTGCTGCACATCACCCAGCACATCATGAGGGAGAGATACAAGCCTAGTGTTTGTGCTTTTGTCTGCGATTGGCAAAGAATGTCAATCTCAGAGCAGCATGCTAGAACTGTGTAGAACTGTGAGCATGAACAGGTTGGATGAATAATTTTCAATCTTCCGATCACTTTTCAAAACACAATTTTTGTCATAATTTTTTGTCAACAATTTACTAGATTCATTTTCTCAAATTTACTCAATTAAACTAGTGGTTCACCTACAATGTAGTTGACCAGCCAAGATGTTCACATTTTAGAATTGAAGCTTCAAGGCTATTGTGGCTACCAAACACTAGCACTCAATAGTAACCTAAACTACCATTCAACACAAGTCTAGTGGACTGGCCAGTTCAAAGTTATATCCTAAAAGAAGTCAATTTCCATTTCTGTGACATTTTAGTGAGCTCACTTCATCAGTCTAATACGTTTGTCAGCACTGGAACTTCATTTTGTAGCTGCTTCTTATGGACTTGTTTAGTAGCAAGTTAGCAAACATCCATGCTTGTAAGAAATCCGTTGCAATGGCACTTACAAAACAGACCTGCACTATGCTAATACAGTAACTACCTTAACTGAGTGTACTGCAGGTCTACTAATACTGTCGTAAGCAAAACAATGGATAGGAAGCTTAAATTACAAATTTCATGGATGATAGACTTATTTAAAGGTAAAATATATATATACTTTTAAAAGTAAAATAATTATACATTAATAATTATGCTCCATAAAGAGGATGCAGCCGTTTTCTGTACTTTATATATTTTACTTTTTATTTAAAGTAAGTTGGTAATGCAAATTCAAATTTGTCCCATAAAAAACATACTAATTAATTTCTTTTACGTCTATTTTGCAACAAAATAGACAAAATTAGTGATTTTTTTTTTTATTAATTTTTTACGTGATTCTAGGCTGTTTTTGATATTGTACAAATGCAGTTTTACTACACCGTTACTATCTATCCTGAATATTATTGATTTGGTTTATCATTTTTAGCAAGTTTTTGCTATCTATTCTTAACAACCACTCAAACCATTGAGTTTGATACACCTGAAGTGTGTTATATTTCTAAAACAAAAAATCTAAATTTTAGCCTCACAATAGCTTGATTTGCTGAGCAAAAACCACAGCAGGACTCCATTTATTTTGTGTATCAACATACTTGGCCAAAAAATCTGATTCTGATCTAAATGCAGTGTGATATCTAGACTTTTTGTAAGCTTTGATTTGCTAAAAAATAATGAAGCACCAACACACAGCCAAGAAATGACTGAGCAATTACCCAGTTACTGGTGGTCTTCTTAAATTGGGACTTTGCTTATTATGTGGCTAACTAAATACGGATTTAAATACCTTGAATATTTTTACAATCAGTCTTTATATACCTTTAAATCTGATCATCTGCAATGCCTCCTCATTTGAAATAAATTGTGTTATCAAAATACAATCATTATTAATGGCCCAAATATGTAAGTACAGGACTTTCCTTTATTATAGATTGGTTTATTTGCTTTAGGATGCTTGAGTGGTTGCCCAGTGCCTAGTGCAGTGCTATTTCATGACTTGACTGACATGTCCATGTAATGCTCAAATGTTTCCTGTTGGTATTTCATTACATCATGTACATTAAATTAAAATTTCATGTGTAAGAATAGAGATTTTGTACATTTTTAGACTATAAACTTATAGGATTTGTTGGAAATTATCAGCCCCAAGTAACAGTATTGTGTCTCCTTGTATAGTAATAAAAGGTATCAACTCTGAAAAACCACAGCGCACTAGTCTTCATGCCATTGTTGATTGGTGAGTAGTTTTGATGATGTGATTTTAACAGCTGCTCACAATTACTTTTTATTGCTTTGCATTGCTCACATTTGCCTACAGTTGCTGTAATGTGTGATTGATCAACTTGAAAGTGGAGCTACTAATTAAATTTATTAGCAAGCCCTATGTGGTATGGATTAAAATTGAGTCTTGAGGTAATTTCTTCTTTTACAGGTGCTCTGTAGTTTCCACCTGAATCTTGATCTGATCACCCTCCCATAGAGAGACATAAACAGATCTCTCTATCTCTCTGTCTCTCTCTCAAACACATACACACACACTCACAGTGCTATGAGTGAGAGGCCAAAGCATCCATATAAGGTTGTTCCCTATTGAATTGTTCTTAGATTACAGGTTCAACCTTTTGGTGATCATACATCACTGTTTTAGTGTTAAGCCACATTAAGCATTTTAGAATGTCCCTGGTGGATAGTTTTTGGGTCGGGCTCAAGTGAAATATTATGCAATAGATTTGTATTTATTTGAAGGGATGTGGTGAAATGCATGCATTTTTTTCTCTCTTGCACACCCTCGCCGTACCATTAGTATAGTCTCATTGGTGATATTACTCATTGGTGAACATCAGTCCAGAACTCCTCACAAAAATGAGTTACACAGCTGCTAGCTTAAGCTAACTCCATCTCTAAGTCTGCTATATAGACAAACATACAAATGTCACACTTTTATTTAACATTGTTCATCATTATTATTAATCGTTTTTGCTAGAGTTTGGAAAATAAGTGCAATCTATCACACATATGGCAAACTCATTGTCCTTTTCACCTATTGAGATTAAGAAAATATATATCTTATTCTGCCTCTGATACCAGTACTCATTGCCTTTGTAGGTTTGGAGTGAAATAGTTTGATTTTAATTTCACCAAAATTTGAGGAGTTTGCATATCTGTTAATCAGTAATAGTCTACTCTCTACCACTGCACAGTTTACTTTTCTCACAATATCATAATATTAAGGCAAATTAATTATCGTGATACAAAATTTTATATCAGCAGATATCATACAAATGTCTAATTTTCTAGGGAGATGCCTCACGCTTCATGTTGGAATTGATATCACTTAGGAGTGATGATTATATCACCATTACAGACAAACTGTCCAAAAAGGGCTTTAGTTAGATTTATAGATTTGCTAAATATGCCAAGTAAGTATCAGTTGTAAATTTTTAATGCATATATTTGGTTAAACATGAAGCATTCATGCCTGACAGGTTGTTCAACATTATTTCAGTGTCTTAAGTCAGTAATATGAATTGAGAGATATAATTAAAAAGTGAGTACTTATGGATAATTTATAATTGTAGAATTATTGACTGCCACATAGAGTAACTCATACAGAATGCATGCTGGAAATGTGATTTATTGATCATAAGTTTAATAACTGCTCATTTAAAAGCTTTGAGAATATGTCCCAAGATAAGGGATGCGTTTACTATTGTTAAAAAAAGGTTTGATTGTAACTGATAGTGTTTCTTTAAGGCAGGTTGTAGAATTTGATGAGGTGATAATTTTCTTCAGCTCTAGCTGTGACATTGGGTTAAAAGCTTCCAGTCTATCTACTATAATTATGTTTAGTTTTATCTCATCTACACTAGATAGCAGACTGGTTGGGCTTAACACAAAAAATGTTTTTTTTTTTTTTGTCTACTGTTTTCTATTTTATCATAGAAAAGTACATAAAAGTGAGGAGATTAGCTGGAATCTGAGGTTCACTATCTGATGAATTTTATGTACCTTTAGAAATCACACTAAAAGTACTCTACGATTGTTGTTATTGTTTTTATTAGTTTTAATCAGCTGTGACAGATATTCTGAGCTAGCTTTGTTGAACGCCTTTTTTTTTTACAAAATAAGGCTTCATAGAGTAGCATGGGGGAATGCATATATTATGACTAAGATGTAGCTTAAATTAAATTAGGTAGTGCAAGATCTGAGTTGATTGCTTGGTTTTGAGGAACACTGCTTAAGTTATCTAAGTTAAACCCAGGGGTCAGAATTAAATCCACAATATGATTATGATAGTGTGCAGGCCCTGATACATGTTGGGTAACGCAGATAAAATTTAGGATTGATGTAATTGCCATTTTAGTGGGTCATCAACCCTTTCGAAGTCAATGTTAAAGTCTCCTCCAGTTATTACTGTGCACCACATTTGAAACTAAGTCACTAAATTCTTTTAAGAATACTGATTAGGTCTCTGGACCTATATATTATTATACAGGCGGTCCCCGGGTTACGTCGTCCCTGAGTTACGATGTTTCGTGGTTACAACCTGTCCCATTTATTGTATAAAACCTTGTTTCGTGTTTGGTGTGCGCGACGGAAGAATACACGGTTACGCGGCTGTTTCATTTCATAATTAAAGGTATTTTATGTGTTTTTTTGATAATTACTGTGTTAAGATAGGTGTTAGGAGAGGATAAGTGCTTACAGTATGTTATTTATGTACAGTATGTTCCGACTTACACGAAATTCGGTTTACAACGCGACATAGGAATGGTCAACATTGTAAATCGAGGACCGCCTGTAGTATATATTATTTAATAAAAATGCGATTTTATTTGTGACCAGATTGGTTATGTTAATGGAGTGAATTTAAAATTAATTGAAGGTCTCATAGTATTTCTGATTCATGTTTAGTGTTTTGGTAGATTATGCGTACATTACTTCCAGTTCATGAAAATCTTGGACTGTGTACATAATTATAACCTATAGGAAGGCTTCAATAAATGCTAAATATTCATCACGTCTAATCCAAGTTTTAGTGAGACATAAGATTGAGTTTCCAATCACTTATTATTTCATTCACAGTTAGTGCTTTTGAGTAAGCCAAGCTTTAGATCTGAAGTGATATTGTTGTTATTTTAATATGATGACTGAATATTGATTAAGTTATTAAGACAGACTGTTGAAGTTTTTCAACGTTTACTTTTAATTCAATCCAAGGCACAGTCTCAGTACAGTTGAACCTAGTTGAGGTCTCAAGGCAGCTCAGGTAAGTTAAGCTAAGGTAAGCATCTCTGTCTACAACCTGATCCTGGCTCTGGATTGTCAGCATCTGTTTACACTGCTCTGGCAGCTACCTAAAAGACCATGGGCTATGCTGCATAACAGCAGAATGGCACCATGGGGTGGACACCATTCCTGCCTAAAAGGTTTTTGTCTTGCCCTCAAACTTTTGCCAGTTGTTTATAAAGCCCACTTGATATTCTGAACACCACTTGGAGATCTAGCAGTTTACTGCTATAAGTTTGCTGTAAACCTCACTGCATTGGGATTATCACCTCACTGCATTGGGATAGGCCAGAGCAAATTACAGAATCAGATATCATCTGTACCATTTTAACTACCTCAATAATACTATTCTTAGTCACTTCAGACTGATATTTTTGCCCCCTACATTAATAACTATTCTCGAATATCTCCTATTAGCTAATCACCACTAATGTCTGAAGTCCTGGCTCCTCATATACATCTATCTATTTCTGCTGGAGCCTCTAGAGGGCTATTTACTTTCATGTGTCTGTTGATAAAGTCTCCTATAACCAGAATACTTTGAGCATTCTCCTCAACAGGTTTTTCACTGAATGGGGCAAACATTTCTTGCATTATTTCACAGCCTCCCTCTCAATTGTGTGTGATCATGTCCTGCATAAAACCTGCCCTGTTTGTCTTGTCAGTCATTTTGTGTATTAAGTGTGAAGGCCTTGGTTTAGTATTATGCTCTGTGTGAATGTTGTGTTCAGTCTGTTTTGTTTTTGTGCCTTAATAAACCACATTTGTTTGGAATCCCATCACTGCCTCCTCCCTCAAATGGCACCTCAGCATTACAAGTACACTGTTGGTCAATCCGGCACATTGACTTGGAGGTATTTTTTCCATTCTTCTGTACAAAACAGCTTCAAATCTGTGATGTTGGTGGGTTTCCTAATGAGATATGTGCCTCAGGTTCTCCACAAGCTGTACTTTGGATTAAGGTCAGGAGTTGGACTTGGTCATTTCAAAACATCGACTGGTACAAATCAGAATTCTTTGTCTAATCAAAGATGGCAATTACTCCTGGATCAGATGCAGCAAAACAGACCCAAACCATGATACTACCACCACTAAGTTTCACAGATACAATGATGTTCTTATGCTGGAAAATGCAATAGGGCTTGAAAGGTTGATATTATTAATATTTTACCATTAGCTAATATTTATAATATAAAACCCTATTGGGTTTGGATTTTATGAAAAACGTTAAAATCATTAAATGATGAGTAAGATCTTAAGAGCGCTGGAGCTTTAATTTCCTAATAACATCCCACAACTTAGAGGAACCACTTAATGCCACTTTGAATTACAGCTGGAATGTCTGAGACACAGAACAGAATGCAGACAATTAAAGGAGACATCCAGTTCTTTTTAACACTGGACTTCCCTCCAAAACTCAAATCTTCAAATCTTAATTTTAAAATATGTATTTGAATTAATTTATGAATCATTATCAAGTGGAAATAAAAATGTAATTCTAATTTTAAATCCCCAAAAAGTGCAAAATGAAGCCAGCTAGATATCATGCTAGTATCTTTTAGAATGGCTCCAGTCATAGGGCAGAAAGAAAATGTACACGATTGTACGTGTTAGGTTTAATATTCAATTTTCAGTGTAATATTGTATCTGTCTGGTTTGAATGTTTATGTTCACTTACATGTCAGTCACATATCTTAACTGTGGAACCCTTATGAATATCCAACTTCTTTTCAGGTGGAGGCATGGTGTGCCTTATGCTCAAAAAGTGATCTTGTCTTTTGATTTTCAGTATCATCTGAATAACTTCCGCCCTTTTCTAGCCTGACCTCACTAACGCTCTTGTTGCTGAATACAATCAAATCCTTTATTGCAAGAACAGTATAGACAGTTACTCTAACAAAACTGGGATAAACTTTTTCTTAATATCCTTGATTTCAGAAAAAAGAATGAATGACTAGGTGTCAAAAATAGATTTTTTATCATATAGTGAAGCATGATTAAAATTAACTGTTTTCTCAGTTTGCTGTTTAACTACCTGACAATATTTTATACCATTTCACTGCCATAACTTTTCTTGTACCAATATTGCAATGCTCTTCCAATGCTTTTCAGTCTTTATACATGTTTATGTAGGTTTATGTCATGACAAGCTTTTGGTGTGCTGTAGCCTTATGAATACAATGAAGTGTTAGAATCTACATTCTAATTTGCAACTGAGATGGACATTTGATCTTATCTGGTTGTCATGAGGTGTTTGGAAATATCAGTTTCATTCTAGGACCAGTTGTAGTGGAGTAGGGTTGGAAGACATATTCAGGTATTATCTAAATTAGGTTATGTATTTCTCTTTCTAACTGATGAGAAGAAAAGTAGTTTGCTGCAAAAGGAAGCTCGGACTCTAGTTTCATGCAGTTAGATCGTAAAATCACCAGGAAACTAAAGCTAGTGGGTTTCTAACACAAGCCAAGCCACATGGAAGTTGGAAAGGTTTTGTAGCTCAATGAATGCCATTTCATACCCCTGTTTGGATAACCTTTATATTTATATATGGGCCAGGACTTTAACGCGTTAATTTCAATTAATTAATTACAAAGGTTTTAACGCATTAAAAATTTTATCGCAATTAATCACATTTTTTAAAAGTTTGGAGCCGGAACCTTTGTATTTGCGTGTTCTAGCATGCCTGTAAATCTGATGCACAAGCGACATCCGCAAACAACAACAATGATGGACGAGCGACATTGGCAAACTGCACCAATGGACTATGAAGCCGCTTCTCTTGGTCCACGGAGGGACAACTTTAGCTTTAAAAAACATTCTGATGGGACTTTAGAAGAGACTACTGTTGTATGCAAGTTGTTTAAAAAGGAATTTGCGTATCACCGAAGCTACTCAAGCCTAAAATACCATCTCAATGCCAAACGTTGCGGTAAGCACAGCCGTCCCCACAGCTAATGTCAGCATCCCCAGCAGCGGTAAAAAAATATAAACGCTCCAGCCAGCCCACATTGGACCAGATGACAAGATGTTAAACTATCACAAGAGTCGCAGTATTGTATAGTTATTTGATTTATTTTTAATTTTTACAGTTCTGTACAAGAAATGGTGCTATCATGATTGTCTAGTGTGCTGCTTACATTTATTTTTTTTTTCAAATAAGTTAAAGACTCAGGGGTTCCTGAAATACTTGAAATCTGAATAAATATTAAAGCACTTTGCCAAATCTGTTGGTTTAATAACAATAAAAAATCAAAAAGCAATAAACATGTTTGTTGTTTGTTGTTAAGCATATACTGTATGTCTATTCATTCAAATATATATATATATATATACTCAAAAAATAAAGGGAACACTAAAATAACACATCCTAGATCTCAATGAATAAAATCCAGTTGAAATTCTCAAAATCATACCCTCTGTCCGGTCATGTGGTCATCTGTACCTCCCCCGGCATCCTCCCGTTGTTGGGTCGTCGTCCTGGTGATGGAGGAGGAAACACGTTCCTCTTTGTCCTTCTCGTCTCGGTCTAAAACTCATACTAAAACTCTTAAAGTTGACCTAAAATAAGTAACTCTAGATCCTACACAATAAAATCACAAGGGAAATAAAAAACTCATATATATATATATAAACTTACTTATCTGTATGTCATATACGAATTGTTGTTTGTTGTTTG
>BRDA01072369.1:2058-24912 GCA_036984385.1 Crenuchus spilurus | reverse complement strand
AATGTACATAAAATCATTTCAGTGTATTGCAGCCTGAAAACAATATATATTTCTGGGACAAAAAAACTAAAATCACCTATATTTATGTGTTCAGCAGTAAATTTTAAGCACGTTATTATATGACAACACATTTCCTGATCATTTGATGATTATTTCAACACTGTTCCAGCTGGCTGTGTGCTCAACTTTAATCCCAGGTGTGAGTCCAGTTGTGTGCTGATGCATTATGAAGGTTTTTATCTCAGAGCTGATTCCAGATCAATAAAACTCCAGTGATGCAGGACTTTATGCAACCTTCTGTTAAAAACAATATACTAATATATATATATATATATATATATATATATATATATATATATATATATATATATATATATATATATATAAAATATTTTGACAAACAAATAAATGCAGTGGAAAGTAAGACTTCTAGCAAAAGTTTTTTGAGAATTTTGAGAAAGTTATGCATGCCTTTGTCTCTTCCAGACTTGACTAACTGTACTTTGGTACAAACTACAACTGGTTCAAAATTCTGCACCGAGGTTTCTTACAATTACACACAAGAAAGAATACATTACATCAGTGCTTACCTCTTTGCATTGGCTACCATTTATTTTTAGGATACGTTTTAAAATGTATTGTTAGTTTATAAGTGCTTAATTGGAGAAGCTCTCACTTATCTTGCAGAATTGCTGGGACATTATGTTCCTGTGCGGTCACTCAGGTCTGCTGATCAGCTGGTGGTCTCCTAAGTTGAGACTGAAGCAGAGGGGGGACTGAGCATTTTCTGTAGCAGCTCCTAAACTGTGGAGTGAGTTACCAATGCAGATCCATTCAGCATCTACTTTAACACTGTTTAAGTCTAAGCTTAAAGCTGTTATTTTTACTTTGGTTATATGTTTATACATTTTCACCTGTTTCATTTAAAATTTTTAGTTGATTTTGTACTGAACACATTAAATATGCTCTATAAATAAACTTGACATTGACATTAAAGGGACGGACCATCTTGGCCTAAAGCTATTCTAAACACCTGTTAGTTTATTAAACGTTCTACAAAGATTATTCTCCTTTGATTATTAAAAAAAAGGAAATTAATTTATTAACATTGATCTTAGGTCAGTATAAGATTTGCCAGTTTGATGTTGTGGTGAAATGTAAAGTAGATAAGACCACTGTATTATAGAATATTCAGAAACTCATTTCAGTGAAGTGTACTGTGATTAGTTTCTCAACAAAACTTAATTAATCTGAGCATTACTGTGTATTTATTGAAATTCAGGGTTTTGTATTCTATTGTCTTAATTATGCTGTATGTCTCCATAGCTCACAATGTGTTCTCCAGTAAACAAACTCTTTTATTATTCTTTTATTATATTTAGATTATAAACTGGGAGAAAAAAAGAAGAAGATGGATAAATAGCAGGAAAGCTAAATTCAAAAGTGAAGGTGAAATATGAAAGAATGCATGAAAGGGATAATGAATGAAGAGAGAGAGAGCAATAAAGAGGAAGATTAAAAGAATGAATAAGAAAGGGAGAGTGAGACAGAGCGGAGCAAAGACAGAGAAAGATAAGGAATAAGAGAGAAGGGCTAAAGGTATAAAAGAAAGAGAGAGAAAGAGGTTGAGATGGTTGGAAGGTGACAGTGTGTACTTTCTTGTGCAGTGGGACGGCTCTTCTCCAGGGAAAGCCGTGCAGCAGGCAGGCGGCGGGCAGGCAGCTGGAGTAAAAGTGGCAGGATGGGCACTGGGGGGGCTTCACTGTGTGCTCTGTGGAGGATGAAGCAGCTCCAAACTCAAACTTAAAACAGCCCCCATCTCTTGCCCTTCCCTACGGAGCCTCTCCATGCCTTAGTTGGCAGATGACCTGCACTGGAGGCTTCTTAAGTGGAAGAGACCCAATGGAGGGGTCCTGGGGAAGTGAGCAATCTACCTCCCCCAATACTCAGTTCAACCTGGGCTAATGACGAGGTGCACCCCCAAGGCTCCATGAGGCCTAGGGCTGTGGGGATTCAGTTCATGAAGGGCTGAACTTCTGTGAGAAGTAACAGCTAGCACAGGCTCAGTGGGAGAAGCAAAGCAAGCAGCCAGAGACCCAGAGCCACAATTTGGAATCTGCAGCAGAATGTAATCTAGGTGATGCTGTGATGCCTATTACTGCACTCAAGGGGTGCTCTGATGGTAGCTGTGGGCTGCAGCATCAAAACAGACATGCACAGTATCGACATCCGCTAAACTGCGATGTTGAGACAACATACAATATAATACTGTGGTTGTTGGGTTAGTTTTCATTTAACGGTGGTCAGATGGTGCAAGTTAATCAAAAAGCTTAGCGGTACAGAATGAGATATTGTATTAAGCTCAAATTATTGTGTAAATGTTAAAAATGCATACTAATTATGTCATCACACCAAGCAGGCTCCTGGTATCTAAACTCAATGTCCATTTTAGCTCCACTGCACACTATATAGTTCTACAATTACAGAGTGTAGTCCACTGGTTTCTCTGTATACTTTGTTAGCCTCCTTTCACCCTGTTCTTCAATGATCAGGGTGTCTCTAATACAGTGGACAGCAGGTGGACACAGTGTTTAAGAACTGGTCTGTCCACTCAGCACACACTAACACACCACCACCACATCAGTGTCACTGCAGGGTGAACAGAGTATAGAGAGAAACAGATGAACTACAGTCTGTAATTATAGAACTACAAAGTGCACCTATGTGGCCAGTGAAGCTAAAATGGACAGTTACACGGAGGTGGTCTTAGTGTTATAGCTGATCAGTAAATGTTCAGAGTATAGTAAAAAAAATAAAGCTTTTAGTCCTGAAGGGAGACATAAACTTAGCTATGGACTCAAGAGGCGGTTTATTCCAGTGCAGAGTTATTGCGCACCTGTGCTCGGCTTTTGATTGACACCCCCTGTAGCTCTGCACACTGGCTGAGTAATTACTGCCGGATTGCCGTCACTTTGGAGCCACTTTTCCAATACGAAATCAAGTGCTCACACAAAGCCTAACATTTGTACTGCGACTTGTCAGAAAGGGACTCGGAATTCAGTTGTCTTTTTACTCTCTCAACTCTGAGCCAAAGAGACGGATATGGAGTTATATTCAGTCAAAGTGGAACGTTGCTTTCAAGTGATCTGCTTCAGCAAAAAGAACCGTCATCATTTCTCAGTCATTTGATTATTTGATGTAAGTCATCGGTGATTGTTGCGGATGCAGTTTCATTATCGTCACAGCATCGGACTGTATAAGTGCTCAGCTTACACGAGGGCTTAAGATATTTTAGTTAGATCAAAATGTGCTTAAATAAAGTACTTTATGTGAAGTGGTTAGTCATTAGAAGGACTCAACTCAGCTAAAGCTGAGGCAAGCTCTCATGCTGAGATTTCTATAGGTATCAAAGGCAGAATCAGCATTACTGCACCTGATATGTTGAAGTGCAGAAGGGCTGGTGCTCAGATCGCGCTCCATAAGCTTTAATAATGTCTCCTACCTTCGAGGATACTTCAGTGAAATGACTATTCCACAAGGAGAGGTCACACTTTCTCAGACGCCAGCTCAATATTAATTAATCTACTTTGGCATTGAGTTTTCCAACAAGCAGTGTGGTGGGAATTCAAAGGAGGATTTTTTCACAGCTCACGGAGATAAAACAGTGCTCAAACAAGTACTTAAATTGCACACCAAACATGAAGACATATGACTGCTTGGCACTGCTTCAGTAACAATTCAAAGGCATTCATCTGGAAAGCATGGCAGGCCGGCTTGAACGCATGTGCGGCTCAGCAGGACAGTGTTGGCGGAGGAACAGTTTCTGTCACGAGAGTCGTTATCATTTGCTGAGTCGTGGTGCAAACAGACTGTACATGCTGACTCAACGTGACACGTCACCACAGTGATTCATGTTCACAAAAGCTCAAAGCATAGACTCATTTTTGCAGAAGTGCCCATTTTTAACCCATTCTGCTCTCATAGATCGACCCGTTTTTAGTGACAGTGTGCGTTTCTCAGTTTGTGAGAACGTGTTGTAATATCTGGCAACCCAACCCAGAGGCAGATGTGAACAAATGACTGTGAGATGCGTCGTTACTCACTGTGTTGTGGCCAGGGACATTGTTACAGGTGGGTACACAGGACTCAAGACCCTGAATGTTTTGATGCCAGCCTTGCATGGTTTTTGAAAGTGAAAGTAAAGCTTGTACACTTTCTGTTGGACGAGTAAGTACGTTCCCCACCCCTCTATTCGTGGCTGGGGGAGCCCACTTGCCAGTAATCCAGAAAATCTTACCATGGAATCATACATATACATATAAAACAGCAATATAGAACCATGCAGGTACTACAATAACTCCAATATCTCTACTCAAAATGTGTGCAGGCTTGTTCCTTAGAGAGGATGTATTATTATATTGTGTTATTACATTAACTTACTATAAACTGTGCTGTATGACCCGGTTACCACTTATTTTCATCACTTAAACATACAATTTGACCAGGGGTGCCCAAAAATTAGCATAAGAATGAAAATTAATATTATGGGATACTGGCTTTTGCCCACAATTGTCATGTTGGTGTTTCCTTGAATATTATTATCACTGCGAATGAGAAATGCATGATTTACTGGATATATGAGCAACAAAACAGGTGCCCCAGACACATGGTAATGATAAGGATTATTCTTCCAGGCCATTATCCTCCTTCTCTATCGCTCTCACACTCCCAGCTCTGGTGTGAATAATGCTGGAGCTCGGCCACCGCAGTGTCTGTTGCTTGGACGACAGTGGTCTGAGGATGAGGATGGACACATCTATTCTCCATCTATCCTCTGCAGAGGTCCGTCTGGTCCTGCTCCCCCACTATTACACTGTGCTGACGGATACTGCGATGGTGGCAAACAGATAAGGGAGATAAATTCAGCTCTGTGGAAGGAGCAATGGACTCCACCAGACCACTCACACACACACACAGGCATGCCATCACACACAATACACACTGAACACTATCTTTCTCATTTACTCAGCATCTCTATTTTCTTTTTTTTTTATGACTGCGCCGCCCCTCAACATACACACTCATAAATGAAAATACACACACAAGCATACACCCTCAACTCATTCTTATCACACACACACACACACACACACACACAGTGAGGAAAGCAGCGGTGGGGAGAAGAATGGCCTTCACTAGCTCCAAGACAAAGGGAATTCTACTGCAATTTGGCTGGTAATCAGGAAGCAGCAGCTGGGTCAAAGCCGTGCCTTTCTTCGCCTAATGCGCAAAGCCATTCTCTCCCCTTCCTCCTGGACATCAAGGAGTCATTTACCAAACATTTATCTTTTTTAAAAAGCCATTATGCCGTGTTACCGTGCTTGATTGTTTCTTTATTGAATTTGCCCAGCCCCGAGCCTACGTAACGCTTCAGGTCTTGGCAAAATGATCCTTTTTTTTCCTCTCCTCTTCTCTCCTCTCTATCTCACAAGTACATTATCTGGAATAGGGTATAAAAAAGATGGGTGACAGCCTTGTATGGCTCCACACACTGAAGAAAAAAAGGCATGCTCAACCATGGTAAGCGCTTGCCTGAAAATGTTATTATTATTATCATTGTATTAGGTATTGACACCACTGACAGCTCTCATTTGCCTGCTTACAGATGTAATTGAATACAGCAAGTCTGCATGACAGCTACATGCATCAGTAGCACAGATAAAGCCAGACTGGAAAACTGTGGTGGCTTATAGGGCTGCTGTCATCTCACTCTTGTCATGCGTATGTGATCTCGCACTGAATCTGAAATGGATGCCTAACTGACAAAGTAAATGTCATTACTTTAATACTGCTTTCCGAATGCTTTTACGATGTGTAGAGCTGTGTTATAACGTATCTGCTGGCCTGATTTACACCGACGCTCAAAACTTCGGGGACACCTAACTGAAGTAGGACAGTGTCACCACTTTATGCAGTGTTTTGTTGTCTCAAACAAGTTGTTGACTTTAGTACAGCTATTTACTCTACACCAGACATTTAGTACAGACAGTAAAAAGCATCATGGGATGTAGGAATATGGTGGATATATGATGAGCTAACATTACTCCTGTGGCACGTTAATGGTGATAACTTTAGAAAAATGCTTGCACATATCAATTCTAGTGATTAACAGTGTTTTTATGAACTAATATCTGCTATTGTTGTGGTTAATGGCATAGTAATAGAGGTTGTTTATAGACTAATATGTCCTCTTCTAATGTATCCACCATATCCCTACATCCCAAGATGTCTTATGAGCTATAAACTCAATGTCAACAACTTGTGGAAGACACCAAAAGTGAGCAAAAAATTGGTGACACATTTGAGTTCTAGCCACTCAAATGGCTAGAAACATTCTGGTTTATTATAATGATAATAATAATAATAATAATAATAATTATTATTATTATTATTATTATTATTATTATTATTATTATTATTATTATTATTATTATTACTGTTTGTTTTTACTTGTTATCTGTAGTACAGCAGTGCACAGAAGCAGGCCAGCAGTAGACTGTGTACAGAGTTTAGTATACATGTCTCAGCATTTTAATATACAGATAATTATGAGCTGTACTCGCAGTGCATCCATAGTTACAACAGAGAGGAACTGAATCTCAACAGACATCACACCAGCTTTACACAGACTGCATGAGACACATATCATAAGGATCTCTCCTAACCATGTCATTACCCTGTCCATCAAATCCAAGTGCATAAGGACTGAGAAGGGATATCTTTAACACACGCACACACTCATATACACACACACAAACACATACAGTGGACAAGATTTTCCTCCATTGGGCCCAGATTCAATTTCGTTTTGCTGAATCGGGCCCTGCCACTATAAAGCCCCTGTTTAAGCTTGTTACTCTGCCAGCAGGCTTCATTTAGGCCTGAACAAGTCGGTCCCTAAACGTCCGGAACGTCAGGTGCAATACGCACGTGTATTTTAGCGTATTAACTGCAAATCAGGGTGCTGCTGGGTTGCCACAGTCAATAAGGGCAGTAGAGCGGGGCACTGGGGGCTGCTGGGGAGGGGTCTGTCTGCCTTTCCATGAAGAAACAGGAAGATGCATGCTGTCCCTAAACTGGCCTGACAGCACAGGAAATGAAGGAGTATAGGGGAGGAAGAGGTGAATGGTGAGCTTTCTCTCTCTCTCTACCTCTTTACCTCTCTCTGTCTCAAGGTTACTGGATCTCCTGCTCATTAGTCCAGAAGGTCAGACAGAGAGAGAGGAATTGAGATATGGAGCAAAGGAAAGGAGGAAGGAAGATGAAGAGAGTGTGCATAAGGCAGCGGAGTTAGGCATCATTCATTACACAGTACGACTGACAAAATCCAGTAACACAGGAATATATGGAATTGAGTGGATACAAGGGACGTACAATAATATCATTTCACTTGTGCATCGCAATATGATGTTTTCTGATACTGTACTAACACTGTAAGCACAGTCATGATTTTTTACATGTAAATGACTAGTTTATATGTAAAGCTTGGTGGTTCATTTTGTACTGTGTGTAAACCCCCATCCACTAGATGGCACTGTTGTAATCTTCAGCCATTAGACTATTCCTTTCCTAAAGAAACAAGCAGTGTAAGGATGCAACACTTAAAACACTTTTAAATCACAATGCGTACATTATTGTAATATATCACAATATGTTGAATAATAACACCTGGAAAATGATACATATTGCCCTTCTTTTCTTTTTTCACTTAACATACAAATATGAAAAATGACTGTTAAAAAGGATTGATTGAGACACTTTTTGCAGAGCCAAAATGACACCTTCTGTCATTCATATGATAATGGCATGGTAATTCCGGACAAACCATTGGTGGAATAGTGGCTATGGAATGTGCAAATACAAAAGAGCTCTCACTTGAGTGTTCACACCTATCTCATAAATATTTGATCTAGGAACCATTGAATGAGTGAAACACACCTGTTTATAATTGTAAATAATCTTCTTATTATATATATACACTGCTCAAAAAAATAAAGGGAACGCTTAAACAACACAATGTAACTCCAAGTCAACCACACTTCTGTAAAACCAACCTGTCCAGTTAGGAAGCAACACTGATTGTGCATCAATTTTACCTGCTGTTGTTCAAATGGAACAGACAACAGTTAGAAATGAGAGGCAATTAGAAGACAACCCCTATACAGGAATGGTTCTGCAGATGATGACCATAGACCTTTTCTCTTTTCTCATCCTTTCTGGCTGATGTTTTGGTCACTTTTGCATTTTGTCAGTTCTCTCACCATAGAGGTAGTATGAGGCGATTATCTACAGCCCACAGAAGTTGCTCAGGTAGTGCAGCTCATCCAGGATGGCACATCAATGCGAGCTGTTGCAAGGTTTGCTGTGTCTGTCAGCACAGTGTCCAGAGCATGGAGCAGATACCAGGAGAAAGGCCAGTAAACCAGGAGACATGGAGGGGCCGTAGGAGGGCAACAACCCAGCAGCAGGACCGCTACCTCCTCCTTTGTGCAAGGAGGAACAGGATGAGCAGTGCCAGAGTCCTGCAAAATGACCTCCAGCAGCCCACTAATATGTTTCTATGTGCCATGGCCTAGTGGTAAGGATCTGGTCTTGTGACCAGAAGGTCGCTGGTTTGATCCCTAGACAGGACATGACTGAAGTGCCCTTGAGCAAGGCACCTAATCCCCTAACTGCTCCCCGGGCGCTGGTGGATAAGGGCTGGCCACTGCTTCGGGCACAAATTCTCACAGCCTAGTGTTCACTAGTGTGTGTGTGTGTGTGTGGTTGATCTTAATCTTAATCTTTAGAAAGGAAAGACCGAGTGAGTAGGAGAGAATGGGCTGTGATGGACACAAAATTGTAATATTTTAATTAACAATAATTAATGTAATAGTCACTTAAAAAGTGCAAAAATAAGCACAGAAAAATGTACAGTTGTTTTGTAAGACAATCACAACAACCTCTGCCCACCCCATGTCCTCATCCATCGTAATGTTTGCCTGGAGACATTGTCATATGCCAACCCTAATGTATTTGTTCAATACTAATGATAACAATAATATACTTAGAAAAGGGCATTGTTATGTAATTATAAAACTATAAATTATAGTTTATAGTCAAATTCTAATTTATGGGCAAGAAATGCAAATAAGAATAATAATAAGAAAGATGACAGAAGTCACCACAAAAATAAGGAGGTTGGCAATCTGTCCAAAATGTCTTGAGTTTTGCCCCATTACTAGACTGACAAATTCATCTTGTTTAAATGTGTTAAACTCTCGTCACCAATCATGGTGAGTAATGGGACATGCATTATTCATGTCCATCTCTCTCAATCATACCAGTCATTTTAAATTGTCCTGCATTTGATGAACTCTACACACAGCCCTTGTATGGCCCTTACATAGCCCTTACACAGGCCTCGCAGCATAACAGCTATTTCGGAATGAAGAGAAAGAAAAAAGAAAGAAAGATAGAAAAAATACAACCAGAGGCAATCAACATGACTGCAGCAGAGACATTAAGAGCCATTGAAATACTGATTCATTTCTCTGTCTTGGGTATAGTGCTAGTTATTTCATCTGTACTACAAAAGCCCGTCCATTACCTTATTGAAAGTAAAAACCAACTTGCTTAATGTCAGTGCATGCTGTTTATGGTCACATCTGCCATGTCTGTTTCTCTGCAGGGTGGGAGAGAGCGGGAGAAACTCATTAACAGGCTCTGATGAGGCTAAATGTATGCCTTTAGCTAGAGAGTAACCTCACACTGTACACACACTGGGAGAGCAGCAGGCAGCTGGGACTGTCTGTGACAGTGTGCGTGCACGTGTGGAGACACAGAGACATAGATATCATCTCATTTTGCTTGTTGTGAAGGTAGAAAAAAATATGGGGGAAGAGACTGTACACTTTTCTGTAAAACACACTACACTGTATTACATTACATCAGTTATATGTGGAGTAAGTGGAAAAGTGTGCAACCATGATTTTTTTCTAGCTCTTAGGAGACTATAAGAGCTACAAATGATGATGTTCCAAGCTGAGGTAGGACAGTGTCACCAATTTTTAAGTGTTTTGATGTCTCCCGAGTACAGCTGTGTACTCTTCACCAGCTTAGGACATATTTTGCACAAGACATCATGACATTAACAATCTTATAAAACATAAACAACCTCAATAAACACTATTAATCACTAGAATAGAAGATATTAGTCCATAAACAACCTCAATAAGCACTATTAACCAGTAGAATAGGAGATATTAGTCCATAAACAACCTCAATAAACACTATTAATCACTAAAATAGGATATATTAGTCCATACACAACCTCAATAAACACTATTAATCACTAGAATAGGAGATATTAGTCCATAAATAACCTCAATAAACACTATTAATCACTAGAATAGGAGATATTAGTCCATAAACAACCTCAATAAACACTATTAATCACTAGAATAAGAGATATTCGTCCATAAATAAGCTCAATAAACACTATTAATCACTAGAATAGGAGATATTAGTCCATAAATAACCTCAATAAACACTATTAATCACTAGAATAGGAGATATTAGTCCATAAATAAGCTCAATAAAGACTATTAATCACTAGAATAGGAGATATTTGTCTTTAAACAACCTCAGTAAACACTATTAATCACTAGCTCAAAGCACATATGCACCCATCTGTTCATGTTGTGTTCATGTTATATGACGCCTTGTGTGAAATATGTAATAGTAATATAAAATATGTAATATAAAACTAGTGCAAAGTAATCAACTGTACTAAATCATATATACGTTCACTGGCAACAACTTGTGACAGACACCAAAACTGAGGCAGAGTGGACACACTGTCCTACCTCACAATTCTACCATAGAGTATTAGAGTACCTGGAGAAGCAGCACTTTTTAAATCAATCTCAAAAGAGGTAAGAAATTCTTCTAAAATAAAAGTATGATGTCATAGAAAATGCTTGATTTAATATGTGACCTCAATAAAGTGGTAGAGTACAGTAATTTGCAAGTATCTGAAAGAGGAATTATATGTGTTAATGTATGCACATTACTCTACTGTGTGTGAAGCTAGAAGGTAGAAGGGGCCATTTGCTAATGAGACACTGTACACACACTATTTTTGTACATACAGTATGTGTGTGTGTGTGTGTGTGTGTGCGCGTGTGTGTGTTAGCTAAAACTTCTGCCTGCCTGCCCCAGCCTCAGAGCGCCATTCCCAGCCCAAGCGAGTGCCTGTCAGGCCAAGGACCCTAAAGGCTGGAGGTAATGGTGCGTCTCGGCGTGAGTGCCTTAAGTACAGCTCACGGGCAGCCGTGTGTGAGCCATGTCTCAGTGAGAGGTGTGCCGAGGTGTCAGCCAGTCACCGGACACTCGCTTTATAGCCCTCTCCCCCACTGGGGAACCACAACAACTCCAACTCAGGCCTGTCAGAGAACGAGCTGCATGCGTGGACGCCATTATTCACACCGGTCTCGTTCCCACGGGTCACTACGAATGGGAGCCACTGAAAACCGCCCGAGTTCAAGCAAAGAGACAGAGCGAGAGAAAAAGTAAACAGAATAAAGAAAGATATGAATACTGAAATGCACTGATATATAATGTTACAGGACTGAAACGATCACTGATAATCAATAACTGACTGCAACCAATACTGATATGTTGATCATTTAAGCCAAATATTATTATGTAAATAATGTAATGTGTAATAGCAGCAATTACAGGGAGATACAGGGACAGTCTAGAAACTGGAAAATTCATGTAAAAGCTAAAAATAGGACACAAATTGTCAAAAATTATCAGTCAAGGGGAACATTTTTTTTTTATGAAATAATATATCAGCCACCATCATATTGTGCATCCCTGGTGAATACATAATACAGTGCTTGTAAAAATGCAGTGGTGCTAATTTTAATTAATTAATTTATTTATTTATTCAGAAATTAATCTTTTTTTCTAGCTTTTTGAAAACTATAATACAATTCACAAAAGCTGCAGCTCCAGATACTCAATCTTCTATTGTAGAAGGGTGAAATAGGAGATATTAGTCCATAAGAAACACTCGTCATTACTACAATAGGACATACTAGTCCATAAACAACCTCAATCAATACTATTAATCACTATAATAGGATATATTAGTGCATAAACAAGCTGAATAAACACTATTACCATATACAGTCTGACACAGACAAGACAGATAAGACAAATATAACTGATGTCACTTTGCTATTTCACTTAATACATTCATTTTAGAGTCCAGAGAACTTAGGATGACTGAAGAAATAAATGTGAAATATGTGAAAGTTGCTCCTTTTTTGTCAAGTCCTGAGTATTTATTACACAAAGAGTTTTGTATTTCAGCACTACTCAATGATGGCAATAAGAGAGATCTTTTATCCACTTTAACCTCTAAAGTAACCCGCGGATCTCTGTGTTCAGTTACACACAGTTATCATAAAAATGTAAAATATAATGCTGGGACCATTATTTGGGCCCAAAATATTATTAGCGTGTAATACAAGCCCAAGAAGGACTCCACTTGTCCTTAACCTTCCAACAATCCACTGCCGGTGTAAATTATTGAAATGATGAAAGCCTATAAAAGCAACATTTCATAGACATTTTCTCTGACAGATCCTGACCTCAATCACACCTACACACTGCAGAGTGTCTGAAACCAGCGCACCATAAAATATATCCTGATTACAAAGTTAACGATCTGTGCTATATACATATCCTCCCGAACTGTAATTTACAGCTGAGACCAGAAAAAGACAAACAGATTTCAGGCAATATCCTCCAAATTCTGCATTGCATACACGCACATACTGTTACGTGTGCAAAATCCAGATAATCTACTGTCATCATCAGCATTCACAATATATTATCAAGCTAATCTAAGCAAAATGACTATATAAGAAAGTGACTGCCGAACAGGCCTCTTCTAAAAATATGTATGCTCTGCTGATATTTAAATAGCCCCATTACGGCTGCTCCTCACTCCTCTGCAGTGAGAAAAAACCGCACTTAATGATTCCAGTTTAATCTGCTGTGTACCTTAGGAGTGACTGGTAACCCATGCACCGTCTACTACTTTCCACTAGAGGGGGTTCCTTGCTCTAAAGTATAACCCCAAATGCACTGAGATGCTGACACTTTCAAAGAAAGTGCCCAGTGCATACACTACCCACTCAAAAGTTTGGGGAACACTTTTCATTACAGCGCATACTTGCATACGCATACCAGCCCATCTCTGCTGCAGAGAGGGTAGGAGAGTGTTAAAGCTCAGTTTTGGTGTCTCCCCCAGCTTCTTGACAGTGAGTTTGATAGTGAGCTGTTTATTCTTCACTAGATGGTTAGCAGATGTTATGGGAGGTAGCAAAATCATGTATTTTTAAGCATTTTAGCTTTACTATTATAGAGCTTTTTTCACTAATGTTGACAAAGATAACATTTTCCTTTTTCACAGATACTAATTGAATGTTTGCACATTACTAATTGTGTAATTAATTGTGTTTATTGAGGTATGAAGTAATTTCAGACTGTATTAATTAAAATTGTTTTTTGAAGTTTTTGTAGCAATCTTCTAATGATTAACGTTTGTTAAGGTTGTTAATCTCATATTGTAGTATTTAAGAGGGTTTGTTTATTGACTAATTTTTCCTATTCTAGAAATTAATAATGTTAACTGAGCTTGTTTAGACTAATACTTCCTACTCTACTGTTTAATAATCAGTGGTATGAGGGTTTTCATTCCAACCAAGCAGGAGTACACCCTGTATAACTAACCAGTTGTTTAAAAACTGAGACTACTTGAATAAACATGTGGAATCAGGTTTGATTCTGCTTTATTGAAATGAAAAAGTGCAGCCACACCAGCCCTAAGACTGATCACCCTAGTGTTTAATAACATTGATGTGGTTTATGGACTAATATCTCTTGTTCTAGTGCTTAATGTTGTTTATTAATGTGGTTTATGGACTAAAGCTCCTATTCTACTGTATCTGTGATATGTGTGTAATATGCCTTGTACAAAATATGTACGAAATGTCGAGTGGAGAGTTAACAGCTTTATTAAAGCCTACAAAATTCACTGTCAACTTGTGGGAGACAACAAACTGTCCTACCATTGAAGATTGAGTATCTAGAGCATAAGCATTTGTGGATTTTATCATGAGTGTATAAGGACAATATCTCGTATGTTTGCCCGTCCCAGGCTTTACATAGACTTTAGCATTGCTAAAATGTAAACAAATGTCATCAATGTAGTGAGCAGTGGCTAACATGATCTCCTCTTAAACTGCGACTACAATTTGTTCTATAAGCATGGCTTTATTTAAGGACAAACAAGACTATGAAGACAATCTGGGGGAAAATGTTTTCAGTTATACTAATATTGTAGTTGACATAATTAAATGAATAATGAATCTCACAAATTAAAATAATGCACATTGTGAAAAGTGGAGGTAGAAAAAGAGCAAAAAATGAAGATAAAATGGAAAAATAAAGCAAGCAAGAAAGTGAGTGACCAAGACGAAAAGGTGTAAGAGAGAATGAGAATGAACATAGCGAGAAAGAGAGATCCAAATTCCAGATTGATTAGGGCATTGTGAGTATTGCTGCTTGGCAGTGCTGGCTGGGAGATTAACTGAGTTAGTGTGAGAAACTACACAGCTATTTGTGGAGTGATTAACCTGCTATGATGATGAGAGCTAACACTGGGCATTGTGGGGGAAAAAGTCTTTAAGAGGGCTTGGAAGAAGTGTTTACGTGAGGTCGTCCCTCATTTCCTGCTGAGGATTAATTTGTTGTTATTCTTTGATAAAAGTAATTGGATCATAAGTTTAACAAGTTTAATGAT
The DNA here is from genome assembly GCA_036984385.1 of Crenuchus spilurus. NCBI lineage: Eukaryota > Metazoa > Chordata > Actinopteri > Characiformes > Crenuchidae > Crenuchus > Crenuchus spilurus. The sequence goes on along the minus strand of BRDA01072369.1, from coordinate 9,989 downwards.
CGTTGGTTCGTATGTTGAGAGATTATTCCTTCAGGAGTTGTTTACGTCTGCCTTGAACATTCCGTCGAGTCTTAAAAAGCTGGCAAACTAAAGGTGAGAAACCCTCATCATCTAATCACATCAGTCTTTGTCAACAGTTCCCTAAAAATATCGGTGAATGTCGAGGAAGGCGGCACTTCCATGGAAACAGAAACCGATTCGTACGCTGGGTCTGACTGCTGGGTCTGTAGCTAATTAATCCCGTGCCACTGCTAGTCTGCTGAATTAAACCCTCTGAGTGCAGACAGTATTAATTACATTAGTAACCTCAGGAAAAAAAGCCATGCAGGCTCAGGGCAGACACCGACACCTCACTTCTTTAATCAAAGGATGTGGCCAAAAAAAAGATGTTGGAGGCAGGAGCCCTTCAATATGGATCCGGGATTAAGTTCTGGTTTATCTGCATAGGTTTATGTAATGTCAAGTAAAAACTCCACAATTTAGCCCTGATTTTGCTGTCCCAGATGAATTTTTGACAATAATACCCTCTAGCTCAGAGAGAAATCGCTACAGACACCCACCACTACACTCACATAGGTGAACGATTCAGCTACACAATTACATATATTCATATTTATATGAATTAAACATGCTCTTAGCATGAGATAAACCAATTTTTTATTAAAACTTTATTAGAAATTACAGAAGTGATAAGAGAACGCTCTGAGCAAAGGGCAGACATTTCTGTTGCTCTCATACTGGGTGACTGGGAAAATACTTTGAGAAAGCCATGATTGTGAAAATGTATGGCTCAGTTGCATCATGGACCGTTGTCATGTGCTGCACTGGTGCAGTCCCGGAGTGATCTTGGAGAGAAAACACCAATGGGCAAATTTCTTATTCCTGTTCCTCGCTCCAGGCAAAACTGCAGTGTTCCACTCTCGCTCCGCACCGCTCACATACGCTGAGTGTGAGGACCTCTGCAACAACAGTACGAGCGGTGATGAGCAGCCAATGAAAACAACAACATGGTCAAAACTATGATCTATTCTGCATGGAGTCAGGAGATGAATGAAGACTGATCAAGCTCTGGTAAGACAAGAAATTGATATTCAACATCATTTCTGAAAAGTACAACTAGGCCAAGTAGGAGAGGGGTGGAGCTTTATGGCCACACCAGTCAGGTGAGCAATAGCTGGAGTTTTTTTTTTGTTTGTTTTGATTTTTTTTCTGGTTTACACCTAGAAAAATGTCATCTAGCTACAAGTGCAACCAATTTGTTCAGGCTCCATCTTAACATGACGTGTGCCATATGACAGTTCTCACAGGCATTTTGATGAAAGAGCGGTATTTGCAGATCCAGTGCTCATGGTTGTGGTGCTCCACACCTGAAAGATCATGCAGTCTAAGCCACATCTGCAATCACCTCTACACACACAGAAATGAGGTCACAGGTGATACATATATAGTTTGAACAGTAAAGCAAAAAAAATTTAGTCAGATAATGGATTCAAGCCTAGAAAAATGTCAGCTAGCTACAAGTATAACCAATGCATTTCTTGCACAAATACTTTTCTCAGTCCTGCTACTGCATTTCTGGTTTCAACTACACAAGTGATGCTAGTGCTACTATCAAAATACACAATAGGACTTAAAAACTACAAAGCTAATAAAATACTTAATTTAAGCAAATTCACAATGTAATGTTAATCCATACAGAATATTCTCTGTAAAATAGTTGTGGCTTTATTCAACTGCAGATCATGTCCTGAAACTGTACACTAATCTGATTACTCTGTTACTGTGATGTGATGGTTAAAACTCAATGATAAGTTGTTTTATTGATCTGCTAGAAACGAGTGAGCCACACTCTTTTAAACCAGAAATTCAAGTGTAAGTAGTCCATTGGTCAGGCTCCATCTTAACGTGACCATATCATATTAGTTCTCACAGGCATTTTGGTAAAAGTGGTACTTGAGCATCCTATGCTTTTTTACTCTCATCTGCGATCACTCAGGTCACGGGCAATTAATATAATGTAGGATGAGCAGTAAAGTGATTATTTTAAAAGTTGTGTAATGTCCAAGTCACATTATGCTAAGCAATAGAACTGTGATAACTATTGTGCATATTACAAAACAGGTCAGCGGGTTTTTTGTTGTGTTTGCTTTGTGTTTTTTAACAAACCTGAAGTTTATGTACAAGTTTTAGCTTTGACAATGAAAAAAACTGACAAATACGATGACTGTTACTGTACTTTATTTCAACAGTCACATTTCAGCATCAGTCATCAACTATGAGAAACTCGTTAGTAGAGCTGGACTGATCAGTGTTTTTGGGACAGATAACAATCCCCAATCCTTTCTCAGTACATTTAGCTGAGGTCCGTGTTGTTATATTATTTATATACCTGTTATATTTTCAAAGAAATAAAGACCCTGATACATGGTTCTCTTCTCCATGTCTACATTGTTTCAATCATGATTTGACTTGAATATCTTATTTATAGATAGAATTACAATGTGTGTGTGTGTGTGTGGTTGATATACCTTTGAATCCTCCCTTAATCATGCTCTCACTTTTTGGTCTACCTGAAGAGATCTTGCAATCCATAACACTTTCTGAGTATGGTCTATTATTGGCCTCTGTCCTGTAGTCTTGATGCCCTCTAGGCATATTACAGTTGTATGATACATAACACCTTGCTGTTTTGTCACTGTGAGACCAAATGTGTCAAGCACAAAGATTTTATTCTTTGACTGAAATGGTGCTGTATTGCAAATAAAAGGCTTCTCACAATAGCAACGTGAAACATGAAACCCTGTATGTTTTGTGAAGACTATTTGTTCTCAAGCATACCATTCTACAACGAGCAGTGATATTATTTTGTTGTTTATTTAACTTCAATCAAATTGCCATCAAACAATGACCTTTGTCTTACTTTGCCAGTTGACTCCAGTTTAAAATGCCCTCTTTTGACCTTTGAACGGGGCAAAACAATCTGACCTTCAAGAGCTATATCATGCCTCTTATGTCTCAACGATCCAGTAAGGCAACTGTCAACAGATGCTGTTCTGCATCCTCAAAATAACAAACTGGTCATTGCAGCTCAAGCGGATCTAAGCCAGTAATAACAATTACTGTCCATGGCTAATGGAGCAGATCGCTTCTCTCCTTACAAGGCAGTAATGCTACCATCCAGCTAAAAACAAGCACTCATGCTCTTAACTCTAGAAATGCCAAATGTGCAGAGCCAAAGTGTTATAAACACAGGATAGTTACATTACTCTCAAAAGGAGTTATATACAGTAAGTGATATTACCAAGAAAATAAGAGAATCTTTATTGTCATTATACACGAGTATAATGAAACGTGGTGGACAGCATCCCAATCAGCAAAACACATTGCAATCTACAATATTTATATAAGCAGCAGAAGTAACCTTCACAGTTTACAGACTGTAAGGTATATGTTTTTGTATAATTATTTAATAAATAAATGATATTATGTGGCAATTATTGCCTGAGAAGTTATAAAGAAAGCATAAAGACAATGATAGTTGGACTCTGTGTGTATCAGGGCTCTTAATGCTAAAGCTGCTGAGTGTTCAGTATTAAAGTACATAGTGACAGGGTCATGGGTGGTACAGGTGGTGAGTGGGGGTTATGGAGGCCACAGCTGTACTATGGTGAAAATAAAGAAAACGTTGTATTTCTGTTTAATGTGGGTTTGTTAGTCAATTGATATTAGTTAAATGAAAAAAAAAAAAAAGTAAGGAATTTGTCTAATACAAAAGTGGAGCTACAGGAGTGGATATATGGTTTCTTTAATGTCCTGACTAAGAAGACTTGTTAAGCATTCTGAGTCTAAGGGAATTTTTGAAAAATTTCTTAAATTCACCTTTAAAGGCACTTGCATATAATATGACATCCATATATTCTATATCAAAATTTTCAGAACAAGCTCAGCTCAAGGCAACATCTTGTTTTAACCATATTTGAACAGGTATGGACGATATTATTGCAAAGATGCTTACAGAAACATCTGTAGGAGGTGCGTTTGTGGACAATGTACAGTCTGCTGTACACAGTCACTCTACCCTAGGAGTGTAAGGATGTATCGATACACTTGAGTATCACAATATTATGTTTTGTGATACTATATCAATTCTCATAACACTGTATCGATTTGTAATTGATAGTGTACATATAAATAGTGATGGTGCATTTTGTGTTATGATTAAACCTCAGACCAGTAGATGGCAGTGCAGGAAACCATCTTTAGTCATTAGACTTTTCCACTCCATCATAAACATAAAGATTAAAATGAACCAATTTGCCAATGTGATTTTCACACAACAGAATTTGACCTCCGCATTTAACCCATTCCTGCAGTGAAACACACACACACACACACACACACTAGAGAACACACTAGGCTGTGAGAATTTGTGCCTGAAGTGGTGGGCAGCCCTTATCCACCGGTGCCCGGGGAGCAGTTACGGGCTTAGGTGCCTTGCTCAAGGGCACTTTAGTCATGTCCTGTCTGGGGATCGAACTGGCAACCTTCTGGTTACAAGACCAGATCCTTACCACTAGGCCATGGATGCCCCCATTTAAAAATGTCATTATGGCTCAGCGGACTAAGGCGCTGATCTGAGGATCGCGAGTTTGAATACCGATCATGCTGCTTGCCATCGATAGCCGAGGCCTAAGAGAGCAAAAATCGTCAGTACTCTCTCTGGGCAGGTAAGATGCCACTCTCTCCCCAGCACTACTAAGTAATGTTGGTTGGCTCAGGCATCTGCGAGGTGATCCATCAGAAGTAGGGATCCTGAGCTTTTTTCTGAGCATGTTGGCTACCCGGCAGCGATTTATCAGCAGCAGCTGGAAAAGAGGCGGCGCTTGACTTCACATGCATAAGAGGAGGCCTGTGTTAGTCTGCACCCTCCTAGAGTCAGAGACATTACAAGTGATAGGGAGAGTCAACAAATGGGCGAGTCAATTGCCTACCGTTGGGGAGAAAATCGGGTAAGAAAAACAAAAAAAACATTTAATTAATTATACCATCACAAAAACTATAACCCCTAAATCATAACTGTTTTATATCACCAGGGTCTTATTAATATACTTTTTGTAGATCTAAATCTAGATCTTTTTTGTCCTGCATATCTGCTTCAAAAACTCGACAAATTCAGACAATGGAAGCACAAGGAGAGGAGTTTTAGAGCATACAATGGAATCTGTAACCACATATTAGCTGGGAATAAACTCTAATTAGACTGATGAATGACCAAGACGCATATCTTCCAGAGCCATCAAATCTCTTAATGAGTGATCAAAATTCATTGACAAGGTTTTGAGAGGATATGCAATGTTCCCTAAATTTATTCAGATTTTGAAACCCTCGCTTAAAAATCCAGACCTTACATGCAGTGTGAATGTCATGTAGCCTGTGTTGGTCTGTAAGAGATGAATAGATAACAGAAAGGCGAGGGGGGGGGTGGTAAAAGGTGTGGTGGATTGGGATTGATGTAGTATGAAAACCGCACAAACAGAGGCATCAATCAATGCCACTCTGAATGGCAACAATGACTTTTCAGCATATCACATGAGCTCAAAGTCACCCAGTAATACACGGCAGATCTACATGTGCTTGATGAATTTCACATGTGGTTGAAAGGAGTCAGGTTATTTGTGCTGGCACCTTATTTCTGTCCTCCTGCTTAAGTTAACTTCAGCAAAACAATACATAACAAAGTCCTTGCATATTCCTGCTAGTATAGGATCTGTCTGAGAAAGGCAATAATCAATCTAACCAATCAAATCTACTCGCTCCCATCCATCACTTCTTGATATTCTGAAGGGTTCTGTAATATAAGCCTATTAGCAAAATGACAGAAAATATAACCAATCAAGTGTACAATATTCATTGGGGGTTCTAGATTTGTCTGAACCTTTATGCTGTGAAGAACGGGATAAAGTGCCATTTTTTTTATTTTAAATATCTAACGTCTGTATATGCACGTTAGCTTAGCTAACTCTGAATGGTGACAGATGATGAGGTGAATGCATTCATATATACAGTATATAATATACAGTAATGCCCTTTAGTGAGAAACTCAATATAATGAATTGAGGTCAGAAAACTCCTGTTATATATCTATCAGGAAGGGAAAAGTTACAGAGCTATGTAGCAAACTAGCTAGTTCCTTTGAGAGGCTGACTCAGGCTAACAGCTAGCCAACATCATCAGAAGCTGTTTTGCTGGGACTGTCTGTAGAATCAGAGCTAAACTGCACCAAGAATGGCCTTCGTATATGTACTGAGTTATGACGATAAGGACCTTCAGTAAGATCCAACATTTTCAGGTAAAAAAAAAAAAAAAACTGAAGAAAAACTTTTATCTTCAACTAGTTCTAATGGACTGGTGAGTGCTGTGTTTACTTGAACATCACATTCCAATGAAATGGATGAACTTTCGTTGATATTTTTTGTTTTTAAGTTGTTAGATGACTGTAGCTCTTTTGAATTTCATACAGTGATTTATAGCATGTATGGGTTTTGTGAGTTATGCAGAAGTGGTCCCTGTTTTAGGTATACAGTTCTGTGCAGTCCTAAGCACACAGTTTAAGCTCACATATATCATTGAAATAAATATTAATAACCATGCAGGTAGTAAAAATAACAAGAGTAATATGTTAGCTAGTCTAGTAACTAGTGCAAAGAAAAATATTGGTTCTAGATGCTGTCCTCAGTGTTCTTCTGTCATCACATGGATTTGTTAAATTAATCAACTTACTTGATTTAACATAATGAAACACTGATAACCCAAATCAGTAGGGCTGCAAATCTTTGGGAATCGAACAAATCAATCCAGAATCGATTCTTGGGGTCACGAATAGATTTTTTTCCGATTCTTTCAAATCGAAACAAAATATGTTACTTTACCGTTGCAATCTCTGAAAATCACATGAGTCACGTCAAGCCCTTTCTTACCCGGGCCGGGTTGAAGGTAAAATCCAGAGTGTTTCCAAATGGTTGCTTTCAAAGACCGCGGCTTGGCTTGCATGCCTGTACATAGCCGACGCTGCTTCCTTGTTTTGCCTAGCACTACGGTGGCTGAGAAGGCACATCCGCACCCGCAAAAAAAAAAAAATTTTTTTGAAAACGAGAATCGATTACAAATCATTCAGTGTTAGAAATGCAATTCCAGCTCAAAGTGATTTTTTCCTGCACCCCTACAAATCAGGTACAGGATGATATAAATAATGCTGGACTGCCCTGAGGAGAGGTTTGGAAAGGGTTAAACTAGAATGTTGCTGGAGTTTATAAACACCTCAGTGCCACTGCTGGGCTGAGCCCATCAACCAAAACTATCGAGCCAACTATATCCTGTGGGTGGCATTTTGTGACCACTGATGAAGGACTACAGGACAATGAACACATGCAACAGAGGTACTGTAACAGCTACAAGGTGGCCCAACACGGTAGGTGTGTCAAATAGAGTGGACAGTGAGCAGATGGTGTTACAGTGTCTGATTCACTTGTACCAGCACACACTAACACACCACCACCAGGTTAGTGTCACTGCAGTGCTGGGAATGATCCAACAGCTGCTCTGTGGTGGTCCTGACCATTGAAGAACAGGTTGAAAGGAGGAGGATAAAGAATACAGAGAAACAGATGAACTACAGTCTGTAACTGTACAAATACAATTGCATCTATTTGGCCAGTGGAGCTGATAAAATGGACAATTAGTGTAGATACAAGGAGGTGGTTTAAATGTGAAAAATAGAATAGAGGGTATGTGTGTGTGTGTGTGTGTGTGTGTGTGTGTGTGTGTGTGTGTGTGTGTGAGAGAGAGAGAGAGAGAGAGAGAGAAAGAGAGAAAGAGAGAGAGAGCTTAGTAAACAAAAGAGCCCGCTTCTCACACATAGTCAGCTCGTCTTA
>BRDA01072368.1:0-10307 GCA_036984385.1 Crenuchus spilurus | reverse complement strand
GTCAAGAGGAAGATGAGAGACACCAGACTCAACAATGCAGATGAGCTGAAGGTCGCTATCAAAGCAACCTGGGCTTCTATAAAACACCTCAGCAGTGCCACATGCTGATCGCCTCCATGTCAGCAATTCATGAAAAAGGAGACCCTAGCCAGTACTGAGTACACATACTGTACACACTGTTGGGTAGGCCAACATTTATGCATTAAATTTTTTTTTTTGAATAGGTCTTATATAATTTTTTTTTTTTTTTGAGATATTGACTTTTGGGTTTTCATTGGCTATATGCCATATTCTTTAACATAAAAAGAAATAACCATTTGAAATAAATCACTCTGCGTGTAATGAATATTCATCTATCTATCTATCTATCTATCTCTCGCTATTATATATATATATATATATATATATATATATATATATATATATATATATATATATATATATATATAAAATAGTTTCACTTTTTGAATTACTGAAATAAATAATTTAAAAATAAAATAAACTTTTTGAACGTGTGACCCCGGCCAGGGAAAACCACGTCAAAGTCTTTTTTTTTTTTCCAAAATGTGTTTTTTTCAAAACAACTTTTTTTGTGAATTTAAGTTTTGTTTTTGATCAAAATGTGTACTCCGATAGACATCTGAGACTGTTATCTTTCATTTACAGTAATAAAACCGAGTGGCTAAGTTTTGTCGCTAATGTGAATGACACGATATTGACACGATATCTCAATAAGTTGCCCAGTGACTTTGGCCTGGTTTTCCCTGGCAGGGTCACATATTGTCATTTTTGCGCACACTCACAAACTCACTGTGCGTGACAGGTTGAAAAGCAGGTGTCTGTAAAAACTTTATAATGTTTCAGTATTGTTTCAGAAAGCAGCTGGTGTGTCTCAAACAATCAAGCTGTCCTTTGAGCAGTTTCTTTACAGACATCTCCAAGCTTACACTCAAAATGTCTTTGGACACTTCAGCCCATCAGTGACCACGATTCAACTGACAGCACTATAAGAAAACCAGCCTCAGACTGTGACAGTGTTATCTCATCTGTGCTTGACAGTAGCCTTAGTGCACTTTGGATGGAATTCTTTTCCAGGTTTTCTCCAATACAAATAGTCTGCCATCAGTTTTTAAGCATTTTATGTAAACTACATAATCTATAGAACTTCAAAGTTGTTAAAAGTGTCCAAAACCTGTGCACATGACTTTTCCAGATACTAGATGAAGCACTAAAAGAAGATTGTATTATAACCTGAGCATTATATGCTTTTTTAAACTGGCTTTCAACAAGTTTCCTCTCAATTTAGCCATCCCCAAATCCCATTATGCTGAAATTTCTCAGCTGTAACCTTCACCACACAGAGACAGAGGTGTCCTTGTTCAGGTCTCCTCATCGCAGCCTTAAAATCGAGATGGCATGCAAACAGTGCAAGAAAAGAAGCAGTAGGGAAGAAAAAGAGCCAGGGGGTTGGATACAGAGCGGAACGAGCGACATACAAAAAGAGACAAAAAGGGTAAGAAAAAGAAGGTAGTCGGAGGCCTGCCAAATGCAGTGAATGGAGATGAATGAAGCCAAGACAAAAGAAGGAGTCTTTTGCAAAAAATCTCATGGTTTACGCAACTCAGAAGTCATCACAGAAGGTCATTAGTAGACCTGTAGTCCTGACTTGGTCAAGCAAGACAAAATGATCCTGTACATATAAAAATGTGTGTGATAAATATATTTTTTATTACACTTCAAAATGAATTACGGAAAATGCTTCACTCTATAAGTGGTGATTCAACTTCAACTGCTGGAATTTTAACAATTGTCAGAGACTGCTTTAATTTTAAAATAACATTCCAGGGTTGGTTTAAATACCTTTATTAAAAGAGCTCCAGCACTACTACCAGAGAAGTAAGCCAGAGTTAACTAAGCCAGTATAAATCTCTCTAAAATGCACATTTGTGTACTGATGATGCCAATTAATAATTCAGTTTATTTTTAAATAAAGTATAAATGACATATTGACTAATGCGCTTGTACACAATGGAATTTGACCTCCACGTTAAACCATCCATGCAGTGAAACACACACACACACAAACTAATGAACAAATACAATAGGGGGCAGTGAGCACCCATGCCTAGAGTGGTGGGCAGCCCTACCCACAGCAACCAGGGAGCAGTTTGATGTTAGGTGACTTGCTCAAAGGCACTTCAGTCTTGTCCTGTCAGTTCATGGGTTAAAAACCATTAACGTTCCAGTCACAAGGCTGGTTCCTTAACTACAAGGCCATGGCTGCACCATAAATACGAAAATTACAGTGAAATCCGAGATGTAATTGATGCACTTAAATGCTATTACAAGCAATCATATAAAAGCTGAAATCTTCATTATACACAAGTTGCCTATTTTGAGCTGCCAATTAAATATTTTCTTCAAATAAACCACATGCCATATATTTTAGGAATGATGTGTTCTATTACAAATCATTAAAATATTTTCTGCTAATCTGAAGGGCTTTATATGTTTATATGAGTGGCTACATATTTCATGTAGATGCTGTATAAAAAATTTTGTCATGCAAATTCAGAGTTAAAATTCTACATTTATAGAAGTAATTACAACATTAAAAAGCTAATCAACTTGCTGGCAGGTCGGCTATTTAAATCAAAGTTCTTCTCCAGTTTCCTCTGCAGTGTCAGAGTCTGTCCAGGTAAAATCTACACTCAGCTTCATTTATGTGGTCAAGCTTGTTCCTTTGCCTGGCATCATTACACATGACCACATCATGCTGGCTCAGTTAGCTCTGCTAATAGTGCTGGAGCTCTTTAACTGAGAAAAGACAAGGGCACATTTCACTAAAGGACAAAAAGCCATCACCCATGCCAGCAGCCTCCTCCAGTGGATGTGACACTCTGATCTGACAGAGCTGGGTCATGTATTTTTGTAAGACAGAGAGGCCAGCCTTTGCTAGGCCTCTGATTGCATTTAATTCTGCTCTCATGAATGTTTGACCTTCCCCACACTGGTTGTAATACTAAAATCTCATGTAGTCTAATAACCTTGGCTGATGTAAGCTGAATTGGTGTGGAGTAGCACTAATTAGACATGCCTTACACTACCACCCCCCACCCCCACCCCACTCTCTCCTCTCTCTCTCTCTCTGCTTCTTCTCCCATTCCCTTCCCATCTCTTTTGGTCTCTCTTTCTCCTCTCCTTCTGTCTTCGGTTCATTAGCATTCTAGGATTACTTAATGGAGCAGATTAGATAAAACACACACAATCATGCCACTCCTCTGTGATGCAGCAGCTGCTCATGCTCTCTTGTTCGAGTGGAGAAGGATAACAGCCAGAAGCAGCTGATGGTCATCTTAAACAGAAACACTGTTGGGACCACCACGGCTGGAGATACCCTGTCTATCAAAAGCATGGGACCCTCTTAGTCATTAAACATTTTCCCTCATTATTTCTGAGTTTCTATATTTGAGATTGTCTTTGAACGATGAAAAGTCATTGACCTCAGTTAATGGAGACATAAGAGAAATCCTCGCTTACACCCACACACACAGATTTCAACAAAGAACCATGTTTCTTAATGACAAAACCCTCGAGCTTATGTCAGGATGAGGCTGACTCTCTCTCTCTTTCCTCAGAAGGCAATTGGACACAACTACTCATTACTCATTAACACAGTGTTACTCACGATTACTCCTTACACCCCACCCCACACACTCACTGCCACCCAGTGAACATATTATCAAATGTAAAACAGTGATGCATCAACATTTGAATGTGGTGAAAATGTAATTGTTGTAATATCCAAAAAGGTCCATTTATAAAAGGTATATACATTATATTCATTATCTTCATTATCATGGCTCATGAAAATCTAGAAAAGAAATCCGTAATCTCAAATAATTCAAATATTTCATTTAGAGCAAATACATGAATATTTTTAAATTGCTAATTATTATTCAAACATTATCAACTTTAAACAAAATAAATGTCAATGAACATATTATGAATATAAATTATATATATATATATATATCTATATGTAAATATATATATATATATATATATATATATATATATATATATATATATATATATATATATACAATTTTTTTTTTTATTAAATCACGAACAAAAATGAACTTTTTTTCACAACATTCTAATTTTTTGGGGGTGCACTAGGAAGTTGAATTATTTTGACAAAATAATTAAACTATTACATTTCAAAAGCAAGCTTCCTAAAATAAAAACCATTGACAAAGTTCTTATTTATTTGTTAAGGTTAGGTGCAACATGTTTTCATGAAAAATTAATAAGCAGTGGACCAGTGGTATAGTTGATACGGTTCACACCACCATGTAGACATATTTTGGCACAACACAAGCAAAGTAATGAAACCTCCAAACAGACAAAAGTGCAATACAAGGTTTGTTCTGCCTAGTTTCAACAGTATTCAAACTTGTGTGTCCTGGAACATTGGGGGAGTTAAATTGCTAGACGACATCTTTGCACAACATGGAACTACATTCTGTACATTCACAGCGATAGCACATTCAACACGTTATGAGGTCACTCCATTGCTGTAACCTCAAAAAGCAGGACATCACAAAGTTCAGCAGCAAATATTTTGTTGTTCAGGTATTAAAGAATGTGGTCAGAGATGAAGTACCTGCTCTCCGCACGTTTTTTTTTTTTGTGCTTGTCTGTATCAGCATGCCGACTGACAGTACCCTTTCCTTTACTGCTAATGTCTACATCACATCAGCATAAGGCATGAAACTCATCTTCTTGTACTCTTAAAAAGGAAGGGGCATTGGGTTGGCCATTCAAAACTCTTTTCACAATGTTGCATGAAGATAGAAGCAGGATTATATTTAACCAACATATGATTTAGCATTAGTAAATATTATACTCTGTCAGATGATGCCATTGTTAAACCAATGAAATGCAGAGTACGTTTTCAACATGTAAATAAGCCATTCACTGCAATTTTAGGGTATGTTCTAAAGGTGTCCGTCCAGGCGTTGTGCCAGATGAGGCACAGGATGCTGAAAAATTGGACTGTCCGGCCTAAAGCTGGACTTCTGGCCACCCTAGTTACAGGTAGAGTAGTTTCAGATTCTAAAAACACACAAAGAAAACATACCCTACTTAGAAAAAGTTAGGGCTTTCTGGGGAAATGTATGGAAAATGCAAAAAGTTCATGCTACAGTGATAATATATCATGAAAATAGGGCACTTAAGTAGAAGCATGCAGTGGTGATTTCCTCATCTCAACCAATGTATTGAAATAAAAGTCAACAATAGCGGTGGGTCAAAAAACGTCAGTGTCTCAATAACGTATCATGTGCCCTTGAGCATCAATTACAGCAAAGGACATCCATTTCTATGCATTTCTGTGACTCTTCTAGTCTCTCTGTTACAACCTGCTGATGACACTCTGTGACGCTCAAAGCTCAATGGTCACTTCTGTCTGCGAACATCCTGGTTGAAGCCTCACAATGGTGAGGTACTATTGATCCGTTGTTAGGTGTGTCTCGGTGTCTTGACGTCAAAATGTGAACAGCATGATGAGGAGGAGTTTAAATACAAATTCTAACTGTAGCAGGACATTTATTGGTGGATTAATGGATCAAACATCTGAAACAAATTTTGCTGTTAAGCTCGTTAGAACAGCAAGTTGTGCAAAATGTACTGAAACATTGAAACAGTTGGATATTTGCATTCAAAAGTTTAGAGAAGGTCAGATTAAGTTCACATGTAAATGTTACAGTACATTTTAGGTTCATCCTTAAATTTCACCCAAAAGCCAAAAAGCCAAACTTTTTGTGAGTATTTGTCAGCTTAATACTCACACTATAGTAGGGATTCCCATTGACTGGCCAGTCGGAATTAGTATCATGTTAGTGACAGAAAGTAAATACATCCTACGTGAAAAAACGTATATAAATGATAATGTTATACTCACACAAAATCAGACACTGCATGTGTGTGTCTGTGTGTTACGTCATTATTAACGAACCCCGTAAGACTGCATCTGTCCATATGATGTCATCACATCTCCATTTAAAAGCTCTCTGCTGTTTTGTAATTGTCATTTCACATCATTCTAAAGCAGTGGTAATCTTTTTGCTCAAAAGCTAATTTTTTCAATTAATCTACTGTATTAATTAGATGAAAAATGTAAATTATTAATTTTACTCCAAAAAACATAATCGTGTTTATGTACACTTAATTCTGACATCAAAATTTGTTATAGTAATGCAGCACAAAACAAATTTGCATCGCGTTAGTGCTGCTGTGATATGCCATCAAAGTTTTACACAGTGTACAAACATCTTTTATGTTCCGTGTCCGTTTGAAGTACTCCCATACTTTCAATGTACTGAGTCTTTCAAAACTTTTACAAAACTCACAACTGATTCTGACTGCTGCTGCCATCCATTTTTAAGACAGTCCTGCTGAATGATGCCAACCAATGACTGGAGATTGAACTTGGTCAGATTACTGTTGATCTGGGTTTCAACATGATTTTCATGATATAGTCAGGTTTACAAAGAATATGAACAGCATACAGCAAGGTTTAAGGACTTTTTTGGCTTTAGTTGAGAATTTGTAAATTCTGACAAGATATACTCAGGTTTAGACAAATTTTTGTTCACCACAATTGGCGAGGAGAGGTCATACTAAAAGCAAAATGTTCTATTTTCAGGTTCAGCCCAAATCTGAAGGTCTAATTAAAGCTGGGTCCCGTGTGAAAGAACATTGCAGTTGCAGAGAACTGATGCTTAGCTATTATCTACCCACTGAAGCTCCAACCAGGAGGTAAAACGCCGACTCTGCCCCAGAGCTACAGCACATAAAAGAGAGCACTGCTGCTGGCAGGACGTTGTTTTCTTCACACCCTGTAAAATACACAGCAGCACCTGAAGATTTCCACAAGGTGATGCAGCAGTTTTCTATGGCACTCAGATGCTCACTTAAAAACAGGATTCATTTCTGCCTCTCAGAATAATTCTATCACATGGGGTCATTAGTTAAGTAGGATGGCCTGGGTTAGCCAATCAATTAAAACCTGAGTGAAAGCAAAGTGAATTGGGCTAAATAGCCACTTAAAATGTGTATCTGCTCTCATTCTCATGCTCATAAACTACGGACACAATCTCGTAAACCAAGATCATATAGCGTCAGGAAGAAATGTTTCAAAGAGGGTTTCTCTTGTTATAATTCAAACAAAAAGCATGTTTATTGAAAAATAAGATTCAAGAGTCACAAAAAACTACAAAATGTGTTTTCTCCACTGGCAATGAAAGTCTAAATGTAAAGTCAATTTTGTCTATGGGGGTACAACTGAGATAAATGGCATCTAATCTAATCCCTTTAATCTTCCATAACACACATAATGAAATGCATGCTTCCAGTTACTGAAAAACAGGAAATGGAGACTCAAGATTTTCAGAAAATATGTTCTTCACTGGCAGAGGAAGTCCATGCGTAATGTCAACTGTGTCTGTGGGTGTAAAACTAATCACTGAATGCCTGGTGTTAATTTATTTGTACACTCGAGGGAGACACGGGCAATTTTATTGGCGGAGGGGTGTGGATAGCTTATGAATGCGAATAGAGGAAGCCAGAGCAGCACTAGGCTAGCATTAAACATAGATGTCAGGGAGGCAGTGGCACTGTTTCTTTCCTTTGGTACCTCATGGCAGTAAAATTATTTTAATTAGCCTGGCATCTCCTTGGCTTCTTAGCTGTCTTACTGCTGGATGTGTGTTTGTTAGTGAGAAAACACAGGCCCTCTGGGGAAATCACTAAGGGAGTAAAGGTTAATTCCTGTATTGGAATTGCAGTGCCATTTGGCTGAAGATTAAAGCAAAGTCCCAGTTGTTCTTAATTTTTGTGCTTTTTTCAGGTAGGCCTTAAGCTCAATAAGTTTTGCCCACTAAAGCAAAGGCTGATTGCAAGTGGATGTCTATTAAATATCACTAAATGTTTGCAGGGAGGTGTATGCTTTACAGCTGCCCAGTTTGATGTGGCAATCCAACCCTCCCTTCAAAAAACACCTTGCTGACATTTGGCTGCAAGCTTCTACATCTAATTCAGATGAATAAACAATGAGTCTACTGTTGAACAAAAGAGATATGTGGCTTAATGATCCCTGTCTCAATTTACAGTTATGCATGATCACCGAGAAGATATTATTTGGCACAACTAAACATGGCACAATTTTACATCATTGAGGTAAAGATAATGCCAGTCTGATATCATTATGGCGTTCTAGACTGGTGTGATGTCAATGAAACTGAAGAGATAAATGTGGTATTACTCAGGTTCAACCTGACTTTTTCAAACAGCCGAAGAGCACATCTAGTCAGCTTGCCCTTTGTGTTGGCACATGACCTTCAATCCAGCAGGAAGCAAAGCTACATAATGCAGACTCTGCAGCAAAATATCATGGAACTCCTGCTTGGAAGAAACAGGCTCTCGGCTCCTGTATTCTTATTATCAAACCAATACACAGAGGAAGGTGAAGGGATACAATGGTTGTTTGTGCTGTGCATCAGATTGCAAATGCCATCCTGTATGAAATTCATACAATGATCAAATCTACACAAGCTGGTGGATGGAAAAGGAACTCCTTCTGTAGGCTACCTACTGCATTACGAAGTGAAAAAAAAGTAGTTTGTAAAGAAGCATGGAGGGGAGGATGTCATCCAATGAGAAAAAGCATCTAGGAGAGAAAGACAGAGAGGGAGAGAGGGAAAGAGAGAACAGCACACAGACAGGCTGCAGTAATAACACAACTGTATCAGTGTGTGATCATTTCTCTGGTTGGTGCTGTACACTGTGGGCTGTGAGGCCTTTCCTCTCTGCATTCACAACAACCTGCCAGCTCGGAGGGGCTCCAGCACCACACTGAATACGTATAATGAACATTAACAGGGGTGGGGAGACATAAAAGTGGAAAAGGGGGAGGTGGAGGAGTGTAAATTGCCCATGGATGCGTAAAATGAAACCCCACAGCCACAGGTGCAATAACATCCCTGTGACTAGCAGGCTAATGCACGTCTCGTCCTCACCTGTGGCGGAAAGGTCGAGACAATAAATCAGCCAGACTTGGATTCAGGCTGAGATCATCCTCCACTTGTGTAAACAAGACCCTATAAATAAATGATCATTATAGTCTGATCAGCCGAGCAGGGGTGTTTTCTGTTTTTTTCCTCCTTCTTCTTCAGGTGCTATAGAGGCCATGCATTATGCATGTTAATAGGACTGCTCAGTATCAGTGCTAGATAACTGCATGTGTCTGTTTGAGGGTGTGTGTGTATGTGTGTGAATGCTCATAGCTGTGTCCACAAGTATCTGGGACTGACACCATAGTGGGAAAAGATAGAGGAATCGTGTAGGTGGATTGAATGACAGATTAAGGAGCGTGTAGTGCATCATGGTCATTAGAGAGCAAATGCATTTGTACATCCAATTACTTAGTACAAAATGCATTTTCTTGCAAGCTAAAACATTAAAAAGGACTACCACATGGTGATTTAGCCATGCAAAATTTATAGTCAATATACAAACCCTGCTGGGATTTTTTTTACAAATGCAACAAAAACTGAAATGTATAATTTGTCAATTTATTTAAAGCTTTATCAGAGAAGAGGGCAAAGAAAATATTTTCAGTGTTTTACATAACAGAATAATGAGGAAAAGTGCAAAAAATCCGTGATGGCATGTGGGTGCATCAGTGCCTACAAAATAGGTGATCTGCATCATAAGGTGCCATTGATGCAGAGGCTTAAATTTGGAGTGAGAGATATTGCCATCAAGACATCTTTTCCCAGGAAATCAGCAGGACAATGTCAGGCCTCATTCTGCACATATTACAACAGTGCGGCTTCATAGACTGGGTTGCCTGAAGTCTAGCTCTTTCTCCTGTCTATTGAAAATACCTGGAGAATCATGAAGAAAATAACTGGACAGCATTGACCATGGACTGCAGAGCAGTCTTGTGTACAACAAGATTGGAGAAAAATTCTACTTGGAAAAAAAAGTATCTTCAATTATCAAACAACCAAAAAGTACAATTAAAAGAAAAGGTAGTCCAGCCGTAAATATGTCTCTGTCCAATTTGTTTAAGTGTGTAGCAGGTATCAATTTCTAAATTTGTTTACACACACACACACACATATATATATATATATATATATATAAATAAAGAAATTCTTGACACCTGCAAGTTCTAATAATCCTGTGGTCAGTCACTACCCTACAGGATAAAACTACTCTCCTATATGTGAAACAAG
>BRDA01072347.1:0-10616 GCA_036984385.1 Crenuchus spilurus | reverse complement strand
TTACTTGAGTAATTATTTTTATAGATTACTAGTACTTTTACTTAAGTAAGGGACTTCTATTACTGCTGTGTATGTGTGTCACAATGTTTAGATCGGGGGAAGCCATGGCCTAGTGGGCACGTCCTGATATTGCCAAGTGAGGCTTGGTCCTGGGTCAACCTGTGAGGAGCTTAAACTAAACTTATTCAACCAATCAGCTTTGCTGCCCCGCCCTCCTATTTTCAACCTGAAGGCAGTCATTTTCCCTCCCTTCAGCGCCATTTTTTTTGTTCAGTTTTCCTCCCTCAACATGGCTAAACTCCTGTTTTACTGCATCTCCTGCTGAAGGTAAGACATTTATTGCTGAAATTTCATGTTTTACATCCTCAACACATAGTACTGGGTTTATTTACACAAGTAAACTTTTACTGTACATAGCTTTAGCTTAGCTAATCTCATAGCTGTTGCTCTGCTAGTTAAGCTATTTGGCTAACAATGGAAAATCTGAGAATCTACCTTAAAATATTTAGCAATGCCCTTTCAAAATATGAAAATCTTGCTTGTAATAATTACTCCTATTTCTGTCATTTACCTAAAGCAACAAAGTTATAGAAATGTATCTTTTAGCTTGCATACCAGTCATCTAGCTAGCTAGATAGCAATAGTTAACTAGCTAGATAGCATGGTTAGACTTAAGAGGTTCTAATATTTACTTGAACATATCGTATAGGATAGCTGTATTCACAGAAGCAGATATTTGTTTTTATTAACAGCAGAATAAATGTTCTGGAACTGAAGTTTTAAACTAGGTAGCTAATATTGTGCTGCCCCAGTAATATCATATAGTTGTGTTCTTGGAATATTTTTTTTTACTATAGGAGTAAATTTTATGTCAACAGTAAAAGTTTTTTAATTGATGTTTTACTTTGAATTACATAGTAAGCTAGCTATGTTTCCATGCTGTCCTAGGAACATCATCCAATATTGACCTGGGAACATGATACAGTTGTGTTGTCACTGGAATTTCATTATTATTGTTATTTGCTTCAGGAGCAGTATGTCACTGTGGGTGCAGTACAAGGAGGACACAGTGGCAACAGGGATAGTTTACGTGAGTTTATTCAAGACAAACCAAAACAAACATTGTGGCAGTAGCAGAGAGTGCATAACATTAACACACAAACTCAGAATAACACAGAATGTAGGACAAGAGGGACAAACACAAGAAAGGCTTAAATAATGAGAATAATCAAATGGGCAAATGCACACAGGGCTGTGACTTAACACAAGACAGGTGTAACATTAACCTATGAGAGTGAGGACAACAGGAAGCACGCACAACTGAAGCATATGGTGACTGAGGCAGGAGTGTGACAGGGATATTTTATTTTAAAAGTAGAAGAACTGTTGTTTTAGCTTTATTTACACAGTAAGCTGGCTATTTTCTTATGATATCCCGTCATCCAGTCTTGACCCAGGGACATCATACAGTTGTGTTATCCCTGGAATTGTATTATTTTCAACATTACTTATGTTATGAGTAGTTCCTGAACTTTCACTCTTAATATAAAATATTCTGCTCCTGACGTAACAAATTGATGAAATTCCAAGAAATAATATAAATTTAGGTTCTCTGAACTAAATAAGGTGCTAGTTTGCTTAATTAGCAGAGGAACAGCTATGAGACTAGCTAAACTAAAGCTATGTACAGTAAAAGTGTACTTGTGTAAATAAATGCAGTACTATATGCTGAGGATGTAAAACATGAAATTTCAGCACTAAATGTCTTACCTTCAGCAGGAGATGCAGTAAAACAGGAGTTTAGCCATGTTGAGGGAGGAAAACTGAATAAAAAAAATGGTGCTGAAGGGCGGGAAAATGACTGCCTTCAGGTTGAAAAACGGAGGGCGGGGCAGCAAAGCTGATTGGTTGAACAAGTTTAGTTTAAGCTCCTCCCATTTTGACCCAGGACCAAGCCTCACTTGGCAATATCAGGATGTGCGGCCTAGTGGTAAGGATCTATTCTTGCGACCAGAAGGTTGCCAGTTCAATACCCAGACAGGACATGACTGAAGTGCCCTTGAGCAAGGCACCTAACCCTCTAACTGCTCCCTGGTCACCAGTGGATAAGGACTGTCCACTGCTTCGGGCACAAATTCTCACAGCCTAGTGTGTTCACTAGTGTGTGTGTGTGTGTGTGTGTGTGTGTGTGTTTCACTGCACGAATGGGTTAAATGTGGAGGTCAAATTCTTTTGTGTGAAAATCACATTGGCAAATTGGTTCATCTTAATCTTAGGTTTTGTTTCAACTTCGGGGGAACACACTTCTCATTATTGTACTTGAGTCAAGACCACAAGAGCTCCCAGTCAAGATCAAGATTGGGACACATAAATAGGGTTGCCACCTTTCATATATTGAAATAAAGAACATCCATGGGGCAGTGTGTGTGTGGAGGGGGGGGGTCTGGAATATATATATATATATATTTATTTATTTATTTTTTTTATTTTATTTTTTTTATTAACAAATATTAATACAGTACTTAAATATTTATTATTTTATTAATCGTTACTAGTTACTATTAACAATATACTAATAACTAATCATTATTAGTAATAATAAAATAACATTGATATTAATATTAATTATTAATAAAATATTAATAGAAAATAGAAATGCTCTATATAAGTTCAACTTATTATTATAATGCATTATTAAAAATGAATAAAGGGTTAAAAACAGCAAATTTCTTCACTGAAACTGGTGTCAAACTTCACTCCAACTCATTACCAACAGTTCTGCACTTATTTTTGGAATGTGTGGTCAATATACCTAATTTACATAAAATTACACCTAGAATGATACATATTATAGACTTAGACTTATAAGATTCGTTACTAATTTCTGATTGGCTGTGAATTCTGAGAAGCGTATTCCCCACTAAATGGAGGAAAGACAATCAGAGAGTTCTGCGTGAATCTGGCTCTGTTTAAAAAGTGTGCTCTTGAAACAGATGACGTGAGAGCGGGGCCAGCCAATCACAGATTAGCAACAAACGGCTGAGCAAATCAGCGAGATTGTAGGCGGGCTTCAGATTGAGCAGCAACGCTGGATCCTAGTGTTTGACTCGTCTACGTTTAATATAACGTGACTGTTTTTGGAGGACGCTCTCTCAGTATTCAATCGCATAACTCCCCCTTTGATAAAAATACGGAACAAATCGTGTCCCGTATCAGCTCAATACGGAACATGACTTTTAGTTCACAAATAAGGAACGATTCCGTATTTTACGGGACGGGTGGCAACCCTACACATAAAGTCTTGTAGTCTGAGCAAGACTGGGACCAGACTAAGAATTTTTTTCATCATATGGAAATAAAAAGAACAGAAATGAAAAAATATTAATTATTTTGTAACTCATTGAATAGTAATTATCATACATGACACATGACATACATTAGCAAATAATATTACACTAATCACAAAAAAATAAGGATATTTGGCTGTCAGGTGAAATTTCTGGATGAACCTACAATGCACTCTAACCTTTACAGGTGAACTTAATGTGACCTTCTCTAAACTTTTGAATGTACATGGCCAACTGTTCAGTGTTTCAGTACTTTTTGCACAACTTGCTGTTCTCTATCAAGCAGCTTAATGGCAAAATTCACAACAGGTGTTTGATCCATGAATTGACCAATACATTTCCTAGTTCAATTAGAATTAGTATTTAAACGGTCTGCCTCATGATGCTGTTCACATTTTGACATCATGACACCAAGAGGACACCTAACAATTGATCAACAGTATCTCACCATTCCGAGGCTTCAAACAGAATATTCTCAGACGGTGACCACTGAGCTTAGAGTGTCGCAGAGTGCCATCAGCAGGTTGCAACAAAGATACAGAGAGACTGGAAGAGTAACAAAAAGGCATAGAAGTGGACAACCTTTGGCTTGATGATTGCTTCATTGTGAACAGTGCCCTGTGGAAATGAATGATAAATGCCACACAATTCTAGGCGCATTTGAGGGTGTTGAGAGGCACCCAACTGTCACGTCAGACCACTCAAAATTGTTTACATGAGTTTGGTCTGCATGCTAGACAACCTTCAAGGGTACCTGACCACACCACCAGGTACAGGTGTCATTGTCTTACGTGGGTATTTTGGACAAGGGACCAGTGGGCCTCAGTTCTGTTCATTAATGAAAGTCTACAACAATGTTGGAAACATGAAGGAGAATGCTATGCATCAGCCACTGTTGTCACCAGATGAGCCTTTGGTGGTGGTGGTGGTGTTACAGTGTGAGCAGGTGTGTCTAGTCAATACAGAACTGCCCTACACTTTGTGAATAGTACAGTGACCCCATTCTACTTCTACTATCAGTTATTGTGCCTTTGCATAAACAACACATTTCATCTTCATGGACAACATTGCTCCAGCTCATTGAGGTTGCATCATTAGGGAATGACTGTTGGAGACTGGGGTATCCTACCTCAAATAGAGTGGCGTGCACTTTCTCCAAACCTGAATCCTATAGAAAACCTATGGGTTCAGCTGAGTTGCCATGTAGAGGCTCAAAATCATTTCTCGCGTATTCTGAGTAATATGCTAGAAGTTAATGAGAGAATGCAACGTCAAATGCTTGCTTTGACTGACACTTATGCAGGCGCTACTGCCTCGAAGCAACGTGCCAGTAAACCGGACAAATATGATGGACACCCGGATCGTTGTCTGGGATTTTTGCTTCAATCGAACGTTTATTTTAGCACTTCCAGCCCCATGCCTGATAAGGAGATGTTAGCTATAATAGCCTTACGCCTGCAAGGTAAGGCATTGGATTGGATTACTGCCATTTGGCCTCGTATATCTGGGGGCACTTATGATGATTTTATAACTGAGTTCCGTTCAGTTTTTGATCATCCTCATCAGGACAGATCGAAAGGGGAGTGCCTGTCTAAACTGAGACAAGGCAAATGTACCGTCTTGGATTATGCCCTAGAATTTCGTACTATAGCAGCTGGAACTGGGTGGAATGACCCTGCTTTGATTGCAGCATTTTACAATGGTCTGAACGATGATGTCCTGACTGAATTAGCGTGCAGAGATGAGAATATGGATCTCAACCAGATCATGTCCATGGCTATCAGACTGGATTACATGCTAGCTGAACGCAGACAAAGACGCAAAATTCCTTCAGTCACTGCACTTGCCCTACCAGCTCCGTCAGAGCCTATGCAGTGCGACTCTTCAAGGCTGACACCCCAAGAGAGACACCGCCACATGAAGGAGGGTCTGTGGATGCGGTAACAGAGGTCATCTCCTGAAGGATTGCACTTTGCGCTCTATCAGATCCTCGCCTGACCAACAAGAGAGGGGCGTGGCTTCTGGTCCACGCGCCCTCACAGTGAGTATTAATACCACCTATCCCATTAAAAAATCCTTCTCTAAACCTGGCACTCTGTACTGCTCTGGTTCCTGTTTTACAGTTCCGTCCCTGATCGACTCTGGAGCAGAGGGGAATTTCATCGCAGCTGAACTTGTGAAGAGATGGAATATCTCCACGGACCGTTTACACACGGCTCTCCCATTAGCCCCTTTAGATGGCAGACCGGTGGGATCCGGAACTATAACACACATTACAGTTCCTATTACGTTCCAGATAAGTGCTTTACATTTCGAAAAACTGGCCTTGTTTGTACTGGAAGACACTAAATTCCCCGTAATTCTAGGACTGCCCTGGCTCAGTTTACACAATCCGAACATTTCCTGGGCAGAACCGGACATCATACACTGGTCTCTCTTTTGTAAAAGAAACTGTATCTCCCAGAATGCCTTGTCTATCCAGTCCACTTCTATTGAGAGCCCTCAGGTGGATTATAATACCCCCATACCACATTAATATTTAGATTTGAGAGGTCTTCAGCAAAAAAAGAGCCACAGAATTACCACCTCATCGCTATACTGACTGTTCTCTAGACCTGGTTAACCAAGCCCCACTTCCCAAATCACATGTTTATCCACTAAATCAGCAGGAGGAGGCTGCCATGGAGACATGTACAAGAAGCTTTAGATCAAGGCTTTATCCATCCATCTACTTCTCCTGCATCGTCTGGATTTTTCTTTGTAAAGAAGAAAGATGGTGGCTTGAGACCTTGCATTGACTACAGAGCCCTTAACCAAATTTTAAAAAAGTACACGTACCCTCTTCCTCTCATTCCCACCACACTTGAACGCCTGCGTAATGCTACAATATTCACCAAACTTGATCTCAGAAGTGCCTATAATCTTATCCGTATCAGAGACTGCATTCAGTACCACTAGGGGGCACTATGAGTACTTAGTTATGCCTTTCGGCCTAAGTTTAAGTCCCTCAGTGTTCCAGGCGTTCATAAATGACGTGCTGAGAGACATGATCAGTCACTTCACGTTTCCTCCAAAGACTGCTAGAACATAAACTTTATGTTAAATTGGAGAAATGTGAATTTCATGTGGACAAAATTCAATTTCTAGGCTTTGACATTAGTTCGGAAGGGATAGTCATGAGCAAACAAAAAGTCCAGACTATTCTAGATTGGCCCACACCCAACTCCAGGAAAGAGGTCCAGCGTTTTTTGGGATTCGCAAATTTTTATTGTAGGTTTATTCGATCATTCAGTACTATAACGACTTCCATTTCCTCTCTCCTGAAAGATCCACCTTGTCACTTTGTATGGACCACAGACGCTGAACAGACCTTTCATGATCTGAAGAGAGCATTTACTTCCGCACCCATATTAGCTCAACCTGATCCTGAATTGCCGTTTGAAGTAGAAGTGGATGCATCAGAAACAGGAGTGGGAGCTATTCTCTCTCAGCGCGCTGGTACACCCCGTTAGTTAAGACCAATCACCTTTTACTCACATAAATTCACCAGTAGGCAACGTAATTACAGCGTCGGAGATCGCGAACTCCTAGCTATAAAATTAGCTCTAGAGGAATGGAGACACTGGTTAGAAGGGGCTAAGCACCAATTCACCGTATTTACGGACCACAAAAACCTAGAATATTTGAAAACAGCCAAGAGATTAAACCCCAGACAGGCCCGATGGTCTCTTTTCACGTTTTAACTTCATAATCACTTATAGACCAGCCGAAAAGAAGGTTAAAGCCGACGCGCTGTCCTGTATTTATCAGTCCAATGAGAGCCAAGCAACCCTGCTTCCCACTATTCTCCCTACGCAGGCCGCCTTGTCTGCTATTACGTGGAATTTTGACCTAGAACTGGATCAAGCCTGGCAGAATCCAGATACAGTAATACCTGCGTACAAGCCAGAGAATAAAAAATATGTACCAGCGCCGTTAAGAGACAAATTGATCACTTGGGCCCATTCTTCGCTCTCCTCCTGTCATCCTGGAGAGACCAGAACTGCTCAAATTATTATGGCTAAATATTGGTGGCCTAAACTCCGACAGGACGTACATAAGTTTGTTCAATCTTGCACAACGTGTTCACAATGTAAAGTGCCTAAGGCTTTACCCGCTGGCAAACTGTGTCCGCTACCCATTCCCTCACGTCCCTGGTCACACTTAGCAGTGGATTACGTCACCGATTTGCCCGAGTCAGATGGTTTTACTACCGTCCTTACCGTAGTAGACCGCTTTTCCCGCTGAGTTAAATTCATCCCTTTCAGGCAAATACCAACCGCTTTTCAAACAGCAGAGGTCTTATTTAATCAGGTATTTAGAAATTTTGGGATTCCAGAAGATATACTGTCTGACAGAGGACCTCAATTCACATCACAAGTATGGTCTTCCTTTTTCGAACATCTAGGTGTTAACATCAGCCTTACCTCCGGCTACCACCCGCAAACTAACGGACAATGTGAGAGGACCAATCAAGAATTAGGCAAATATCTTCGAATATATTGTCATAACAATCCGTCAGACTGGGTGCGCTTTTTGCCTTGGGTGGAACTAGCGCAGAACTCTCTCACATCCTCCACTACCGGCATCACGCCTTTTCAGTGTTTCTTAGGTTATCAGCCCCCTCTCGCAACCTGGACAGCTGTCACTTCAGAGGTTCCAGCAGTGGATGCGTGGATGAGACGCAGCGAGCGTATCTGGAAGCAGGTACATCAACACATTGAGGTGGCAATACGGAGGCACAAAGAGCAGGCTGACAGGAGAAGGGGACCGACACCTGTGTATTGCGTCGGAGATTGTGTTTGGCTCTCTACTAGGATCTGAAGGGAAGAAATAAACAGCCCTAAATATATAGGACCCTTTCAAATTCTGAAACGGGTTAACGATGTGCCATATAAACTCCTACTGCGCTTGACTAACACCTTTCATGTTTCTCTTCTAAAGCCACGTGTACCGGGACCCCTGGATGAGATGGATCCGGATCAGCCTACACCTCAACCCGCTGATCTGGATGGCTCTCCCATCTACCAGGTCCCGTCTACTCTTCTGAATTCTAGGCGCCGTCAGGGAGGTCTCCAGTACCTGGTGGATTGGGAGGGGTTTGATCCAGAGGAACAGTCTTGGGTTCCTGCTGCGGATGTGCTAGATCCCGCTTTGATCGCGGACTACCATGCCAATTTCCCAGACCGCCCGGCTCCTCGGAGGCGAGGGCGCCCTCGTGCGCGTCAGGCTCGCTCGGCGCTTGTGCATTCCAGCCGGAGTCGTGCTTCCAGGGGGTTTTGCGCTTTGGGCGACTGCAACCCCGTAGGGGGGGTATTGACACGGCCCCTGCTGGATCTGGTAGCGTACAGCAGGAGGACCTTGACCTACATTCTTGACCTACGTTCTGCCCTGTGACATTCCTGACTGCGCTGGTTTTGACCTGTGCCTGTTTTCTACCACTCTATGTATGACCCTTTTGATACCATTGCCTTGATTTTCCTCAGTAAAGTGTGTATATTTTGTACCAGCTGCGTTCGTCTGCATCTCTGCATCATCAGTACAACTCAGTCTGACAGTATATTTCATCACATATTTTGCAAAATATAACAGAAAATAATACAAAGCTAAAATTATTAGCCTGTTGGACAATCTGAGCCCATAATTTATTTATACTGTACATGTAGATAAGTGTCAGTAGCGTGGCTGTACAGGACGAGAGGACGTAGCTTGATTCCAAAATGAGACTTTAATGTAGACTGAGACACAAAACAAAGACCTGAATGACATACAAAGACACTGTAAAGAAAACATGAACATGGTGACAATACAGGGTTTACATATACAATGTCGGACTATAAAACTCTGGGAAGGCTTTGTATATATGTAAATCAGGCAGTTAATTGAACAGCAGGGCAGTGCATTCAACAATACATGATTTGGCTGGAGGTGGAGACATGACATGGACCAGACATGAGAAATATGTAAACAGAAGCACATGGCACATGGGCAGGACAGAGGTGGGGCCAGGGAGACAGCAGAAGTGGGAGGGTTACAATAAGGGACTGATTCATTGTTGGAATGTATTGCTGATATTCAATAAAGATTTAAAAAAAGTTCAGCCATCTACAACTGTAATATCTTAACTGAATTAATTGTTACTTTACTACTTTTTCCTTGAAATATGACTATTCTTAACATTATAACACTATAATGTTATACACTATAACATTATTCTCAAAATGTATTTTTTTAACAGTGGCCCTAAAATACTGGCATACATAAAACATGGTTGTGTACACACACATAAGTTCTAGTAAAATATTCACTGACTGTACATGTGATACAAATAAATGATGAGAAGCACCATCTACTGATGTGTTGTCTAAAGGTTTTTTGATTGCTGAGGCACATGGAACCCAACCAGAAAAAAAATGAAAAAGTCTTGAGAATACAATGAATTAAAAATAAAATGTATTTAAAAAATAATAATAATAATTAAAAAATAATAATAAATAAATAAATAAATAAATAAATAATAATAATAATAAGTTACACTTATATAGCGCCTTTCACAGACCCAAGGACGCTTTACAATCAGTGGGGGGAGAAAAATAAAATAAAAATAAGTAAAATAAAAAATAAAATAAAAAATTCACCATACCAATGGGAAGTGGGGGAATTAAAGAGAATGAAAAGTTGTAGAGAAAAGGTAAGTTTTTAGGTTAGTTTTAAAAACAGGAAGAGAGGGAGATAGTCTAAGAGAGAGAGGCAAGGCATTCCAAAGGGTAGGGGCAGAAACACTGAAGGACCTGCCACCCATAGTGGACAGCCTAAACCTAGGAACAGACAGAAGAGCAGAATCAGAGGACCTAAGTGACTGGGGAGGAACATGTAATGGAATATGTAATGTTTGATTCATAATCCCCTGGTTTCTTACTTTAATAAGGTTTGGTTCTCATATAATACAGTAGGCTTTTGTGAGTGAACAGAGATTTTGCACCTGGGCTGATAACACAAAAAATGCGGAGGGAGTTTTCCTCTCCAAGGGGAGTTTTGACTCTGGTACCAGCCAGAGCTGGATCACTACACACTTAACACTGGGCACTGCTGGC
This sequence comes from Crenuchus spilurus, assembly GCA_036984385.1. Taxonomy (NCBI): domain Eukaryota; kingdom Metazoa; phylum Chordata; class Actinopteri; order Characiformes; family Crenuchidae; genus Crenuchus; species Crenuchus spilurus. The sequence goes on along the minus strand of BRDA01072347.1, from coordinate 136 downwards.
TTAGTTAATCAGGAGATAGGTAGCTTGTATTCTGCTTATGGTTTTGCACTATGTAGACATTATTTAATAAACACTCTTTTTACTACTCAACCTTCAAGGATTCAGTCTGTTAATCCAAAATTCCACCACAATTCTG
>BRDA01072337.1:0-54757 GCA_036984385.1 Crenuchus spilurus | reverse complement strand
TCTATCCATCAATTCATCCTTCTGTTGGTTCATCCATCAATCCATCCATTCATTCACCAGCCAATCTGTCTGTCTGTCTGTCTGTCTGTCTGTCTGTCTATCTGTCTATCTATCTATCTATCTATCTATCTATCTATCTATCTATCTATCTATCTATCTATCTATCCATCTATCCATCCATCCATCCATCCATCCGCTTGTCTATCTATCTATCTATCTATCTATCTATCTATCTATCTATCTATCTATCTATCTATCTATCTATCTATCTATCCATCCATTCATCTTTCTGTCAGTTCATCAATCCATCCATCCATCCATCCATCCACCCATCTATCTTACAGTGAATGTGCATTTGCTTCAAATAAATTATGTTCAGTATAGAGGCTCATATTGACATGTAGTGACCCAGTCCTCCTCCACCTAATGACTCATGCACTCCTCCTCACCCTCAGAGCCGGCAAGGCTCCTCTAAGGCTGAGGGACAGCAGGACTGAAAGAGTCCTCAGAGAGAAAGAGAGAGAGAGTGTGTATGAGAGAGAGAGAGAAAGGAGGCCCAGGGGACGCAGCGGGGGGACCAGCGCCAGACGTTGGCAGAGCTGAGCACACGCACGCCGAGATGAACACAACGTGACAGCGGGAGAAAAGAGGCTAGACATGACATTGTGAAGCAGCCGTGACGGGGATTCGCCAGGCGCTGAGAGCCCTGACCCAAAGCAGGGGGAAAGGAGAGAGACAGAGACGAGAGAAGAGTGATGACAGATAGAGAAGTGCAGACAGTTTAACAATGATGCGAAAGTACGATTAGAAGAGCGCTCTATGAGGAGGCCCAACCTGAGAGGTGTTCTCTACTGAAGAGAATATAATAGAACCTGAAGTAGAAGCTATAGACGTCTCATATATTGGACGCATAATGCACTGCTGCTGTGTATAATGTGTGCTGCTTTAGGTGAAATAGAAGAATGAGTCTAAAGACCCAAGTGACAAACACCCACACAGCTTTAGAACATAAAACCAAGTCTTTTTCAAACATCAAAGTGGTGTATTCTACAGATACACCCCCCTAAGAGCATATACACAGAGCACACTGTACTACAGATGATATATCATCATTTTTTAGGTTTGACGGTATGTATGTTTTGTAATAATAGTTGAACATTTATTTATTTACTTGTATGCTAAGTGTTCCTGATAGCTTACATGGATAGATCGATGGTATAGATAGACTACGATGATGTCACACAACATCAATGTTGTTCGGCAGTGCAGCGGGAGGTTTTTTATGACATAATCTTGAATTTTTAACACTTGATCAAATGTTCTGAACCCATAAAATAAATAGAACATGTAGCTCATATAACTCATAAACTGTATAGCTCATATTCAGGGTCTAGATTTGTTTCTAGAACGTTCAGAAGGCATAAAGTGCTCCATCCCTTAGTATAAGAGGTCAAACCCTGTTTAAAATAAGTGTGGTGGTTCCTGATTGGATGAGACAGTTCCTGAGCAGACCAGTAGCTGTTGCGAACTTAGAAATGTTTCAAGAAACAGCAATCTGCTCTACACTCTTAAAAAAGATGGTTCTTCAAGGGTTCTTTAGTAAAGAAAATGGTTCCATTTTGGTACAATATACAGTAGAACCATTTTCAAAAGGCTTCAGTATAGAATAATCTACAGCGCTTTCCTCATCAAACTGTAGACACCTTTCACCATGCAAAGACCCCTTTGAGTTTTTCTGGTTCTATATAGAACCATTTGCTTTATTGAAGAACCCTTAAAGAACCATCTTTTGTTATACATTACATACACATATTTATTATCTTAAGTTCAGTATCTACCTTTCATTGTTCAATAATAATGCTTGTAGTCAGTGCCTTGGGCCTTCTGTTCAGCTCCTGAAGTCCTACCCAATAGGAAAGTCTGATTTGACTCATTTCCTTTGTGTTTGTTTCTACTAAAACTAAATAAAGAACAGAACTTACATTTAAATACAAGTTTAATGGTTCTATTTAATAAAATGTATATACAAAACTGCAAACATTTATATTTTTGTTCCTAGTAATCATTAGGAAGCCCTAGACGAATCAGAGAAGGCCTAGAAGGCACAAAACAACATTAATGAGCGGGTACAACAGCCCGGCTTGTAGAAACAAAACACGATCAGCTAGGCAGAAAAGACAGACACACAGACGTAGCTTCCTTTTCTTCTCTTCCCTGCTTTGCCATATGGCTCTGGATGTGGCATAAAGGCCAGGGCAAAGGCCTTTTACCCCTCTTAAAGCTCTATTGTCTCTGCCGAGGCGGCAGCCCTGAGCGTTCGCCACATCTAATGTGGTTTACCAGTGAATTCCTAATCAGGCTGAGTCTAAATGATGAACGGAGGGGAGAGGAATGGGCAGGCGGGGAAGGAAGGAGGGCGAAAAAAGACTGCGGCGCTGCAGAGGAAGTCTGGAGGAATTATTACTAGTCTAAGGGCACAATTTGCTCTGCGAGAGTAAGAATGAAGTCAATTTTTGTGGAGGAATTCTATTAGCATGTGTCTAATGGCATAAAGCCATCAAAAACAAACAGGACCAGAGTTGTCTGAGTAAAAAGGGCAGAATCGGCTTCTTACGCTGGCTAAATCTCATTAAGGAGCCGCACTGGGGGGAAAAAAATGCCCCAATTACTGCCCTAATTCCAGCCAAGAGTTTTATTTTATTACCTTTGGAATTGATTTTGGGGCTGCAAAACGGATGACTAAATAAATGATTATAAAAATAAGAGGAACTTCTCCTCCGATACTGCCTTTCTGAATGGCCAGTTGTTTTGTATGAGGCTCATGCACCAGGGAAGTGAATAAAGGAGAGGGAGGAGGAGGAGAACGAACTAGGATATATCTGCTTCTGAAGCAGTCATACTCCAATGGTATATGACAATGACATCCATGACAAAAGCCCATTGATATTCCAGCTGAAGAAAAGGCAGGTTTCTCTTAAAGAGCATAGGGAATGAGGTCTTGGGGAAAAGCATCAGCATGAAGTATCGACTTCCTCATAAGACCAAGACAACGTGCTCTTTTATCTCCTGTTGAGGGGCAGATCACACGCCCGTTGTTTAGGTTCATCACCGTGATCACAGTCCTGACAGAGCAGCTCAAATCAGCGAATGTATCTAACTAACAATGGTGTCAAAGTGATGAGCTCCGTATGAGGCTCCATCCTTTCCGAGTTTGCTGAAAAATATGAGGCCAAACCCTGTTTGGGTGGTGGCTGCTGATTGGATGAGACAGTTTCTGAGAGGTCCAACCAATCACTAGTTGTTGTGAGTAAAAGAACATGGCAATATGCCTTGTTTTGTCAAACATTTGATTTACATATGTATTAGTTATTTATCCCATCCATCCATCCATCCTCCTAACCCTCTGGAGTTTGAGGCTATTTCCGACATTCTGATGTAGTCTGACATACCTTATTTTGTATGTTAATCTTAACCTTAATCTTAAATTTAGACTTTCCAAAAACCTATTTTTAGATGTGCTGATATATTGTGAAAAACACTTTTCTAGCCAAGACTTTTGAGCTCAGAACTGAATAAACAGAGGTGTTATCTACACACTGCTCATTACAGTTTTTAGACATTGTATGTGGTTTTATTTCTAAAGCTAAACAAATGTGAGGTGACACTCTGTTTTCCTCAGCCACTTATCCTACATTGAATATTTTTGAGATTGGTGTGAAACACTCTGGAGAGGTCTATTGTTCAGGTTCAGCTCAGGTGAGAGGCCTTTTTCATCAACATTCCACAGATAGAACCCATCAATGGAATGTCCAGAATTACCATGTCATTATCATATGAATGACAGCTCGTGTCGTTTGGCGGGAAAATAAGTGCAGCTGTCTAACTCACTCTCACAAATGTGTCTCTGCTTATTTAAGATTGTCTCACAAGAATCTAAAAATATATTTAGATTCAAGCTAGATACGTATATATATATATTTGAAAAGTAGACCCTTTAAGGTTTTCGGGGTGTTTTGTGTTGTTTCTAGGATACAATAGTTTTTTGCAGAATTTTGTAAATATGCTGCTGGCGGGAGAGCTTAGTCCCTACCCCTTCACTGGGTGCTGGGCAGAGCATTACACATAGTCAGGAGAGGGTGCTGCCATCCCTGGGCACATACACACTATGTTTTTGGATCATGTGAATAAACTGGAGACTTCAGAGGAAATCCGTGCAGACATGAGGAGAACAAGGAAACTCCACCCAGATGGGGACTCGAACCCAAGAACTCAGTGCAGTGCTCGTACCACAAAGCCACTGTGCCACTCACCTATTCATTATGTTACTTAATGAGTTGTGCATAAATATGTTATGTGATTAATTATATTTATCTTCATAGGTTCTTGTAATTTTTATGCATTAATGTAAATATAGGCTACCCTTAAACAATAGCATGGTTCAAGACAAACCCTTCAAAGACCAAACAAATGTTCAAAAATACTCACAAAAACAGCTTGAATGGAAATTCAAAATATCATCCAAATAAATGTTTCTGCTAGGATGAGGTGAAGTTAGAATATCACTGAAGATGAAATGTGAGAGGCTGATGGAAAAGGCTTTTTGATCATTTCTGTTCTACATGATCACACCAAAAACTCTGGGTTTGCATCTCCAGATATAAGATGGACATTGATGAGGTAGCGCATAGATTTCAGCCCTTGAGATGAGGCCACTGCTGGTCCAGATTGATATCTCTGAGCTTTTGTAGAGATGGCAAATGACTATTAAGTAGTCTGAGATGATCAATGACTGACGGACATCACTATATTGAGCCAGCATCAACATAACCCTCCCATCCCCCATTTAGCCATCCATCCACAGCGGGTGTGCGATTTCTCTCTTTAGAATAAAAAGACAGTCAAGCTTTTTACTTTCTTTGCTCGCTGTTGGGAACATTGGGTTATCTCTTGCTCACTTCCAGCTGGGTACACACTCACAGGTTTCTGTTTTAATGCTGACTTGTCATCATGGCATGAATGTTAATAGGCTAGCTGTCACACTGCCCTGACATCTAAACCCAGGTTCGCTTTACCATGGACTGCTTCCAGACTACAACTCCCAGGATTCCTTGCTTCCATGCACATCACGACTTCTCTTGTATACTGCTATCATCACCTGAACTACATTACCCAGAACTACCTGAGGAGTCTGATTTCATGTTGCCCAGCTTTTCAAACCTTAAAAACAAAGTTTCAATGAATAATGCATCATATTTCAGACAATACATAAAAAATCTAATGAGGAAAACATCCCCAATTTATTTATTATGATTTTACATTTTTGCTCTTGTTCTCAAAATAGAAGCTGACATACCGCTGATTTAGTGATGTTTTCCTGTAGACATGAGCGTATGCCAGATAGACAGACATTGCGCAACACTACTATGAAGAGATTATGTATTATACTCAGATTAGGTATTATACTTAAATACTGGGGTAAATACAACCATCAAACAGCAGCCAGATTTTTTCCACGTAACTGTAGTTAATGGAAACATGACTTAATGCACATTTTCTTCTGCTGTGAATGTTTTAAATGAAAAATCAGCTTGTGAGAGAAAAGCTGCTGACCCAGTGATGGGCCAGTAAGTGGTAAGGATTTAAAATTCCAGCAATGATACAGAACACAATGTAAACTGTCACTGTCGGGAACTGAGAGAGCAAAATTGGCTGTGCACTCTCTGGACGCATAAGATGGCACTCTGCATCTGCCAGGCAGATTTTATAATTTTTATTATACATTTTTTTTATTTTATAATAGATTTTATATTATTATTAATAATAATAATAATAATAATAATAATAATTATTATTATTATTATTATTATTATTATTATTATTATTATTTAATAAAAATAACTAAAATAAATAAATAATACTCACAATTTCTCCTCTATATACAAACATAAGCATGGACTATATACATTCTACATTTTCAACAGAACTGAGAACTGATTAAACAGAATATTTAAAGAGCCGTTTTCAGGTTTATACCCTACAGGTACATAAAAGGCTCTCATTTTCCCTGTATTTAATATATTTATGATGATGATGATGATGATGATGATGATGATGATGATTCACACTGGTATATGTTTGCATGTGTGAGTTTCAGGTCTGATATCCATCACTTGAGCTAGGGCACCTCTAAGCTTTCAGGCACCTTAATTCTTCTGGCCAAAATCCCCTGGCTCTGACCTTTCAGAAGCTGTGGGCCGATAATGGGAATCCACAGTGTGAGACTGAAGCCACGTCTCAGAGCTCTAAACTCCTTAAACACTCTGTCTGCTCCTCCTGACCATCCAGCGCTCACGCTGCAGAAATGCCACCGGCCTGTCTGATCTGCTCAGGAAATCGAACATGCTGTGGTCAGTGGAATGGTAAAAGGGTGCTGCGGTCATGCACGACTCTCCTGAGCGCCGGTTTAGCTGTCAGTGATTCACCATCGTCACGATAATAAGAAGGAGTCATACATGCCAAAAAGCATGCAACAGTAGCAGAGGCACTAAAAATCATTTTAAACTGTGCATGACGGATGCGGTGTTGCTGGTCAGATGGCTGCACACACCGTCTAGATATTGTTGGGTCTTTTTTTTTCTTCACATTTTTAAATAATTACTGGTGACATCACAACTATATTACACAATATGCAGAGGTTGAAAGTATCTTCTATTTTACTAATATATATATATATATATATATATATATATATATATATATATATATATATATATATATATATAGAGAGAGAGAGAGAGAGAGAGAGAGAGAGAGAAGTGTATAGTACAGTATAGTAGTACTATATAATATATAGAGACGAGGTGGTACAGTGCAGTGAATGTCTCATTCAATGTGTGGAAAATGGATCACAAAACAGATGTTAATGATTGCCTAAAAGGAGTGATTGTGTATGGATGCCAAAGCTCCTAGTGTGAAGGAAGAAGCTGAATTTGAAGGTGTATTGAAGCACAGGGTTGTTCGTAGGAAGTTTTGATACTTCAGCCCCTGATACATGAGAAGTGTGTGCATGAAGTTTGTTGTCCAGGTGGCCGGCGGTTGTTGGCAGGATGGTGCGCATGTGAAGTATGTCATCCGGGAATGGGGGTGGTATGATGTGAGTGTTAACAGTTTCGTTCAAAAGTCTGGAAGGTGGGGGGTGCGGAGCGGTTGTTTGTCGATTGGTGATGAGTTGGATATAAGACCCGGGGCTATAAGGGCTGAAGGTCTCTTGCTCAACTCTGCTCCAAATGTTGATGGTCTGTAGTTCTCTGTAGAGAGTTCTTTCAGAAATCGGTCATGAAGGACCTGCATTGACAGATTAGCGCCCTGTCCTGGGTTTAGTTTGGATAGTGTGATGCCCTGCCCTGCACCCAGTGAGGGGGTAGGGGACTAACCGCGACCCTGTTAAGGATTAGGTGGGTAGGTTAATGTACGGATAGATAGACCTGCATTGACTTCTGATAAGGGCACGCGAGACCACATTGTGTTTTTTTTTACTTTTTCTTTATTCTAATGATCTATTTCTAATATTAATTATGTAAAGCTGCTTTGTGACAACATTAGTTGTAAAATGCATTACATAAATACAGTTTGATTGAATGATTGATTGATTGACTTCTAGAAGGAATTCTTGCCTGGAAGTAAAACAATTTTTCATTCACAAGCCATGAAACATGCTGGAGTTCCTTTTCATCTTTCAGGCACAATTCTGAGGAGAATTTGGGATGTTTGCCACTGTTGGTAGATCCATATGCCTGTATGCTTTGATACACCTGCAAATTCAGCTACGTCCTTCACACTATTGTCTACAGCACCCAAATGTAATCAATCCTTTTTGCTAATCATTAACGTCTGCTTTGGCTACGTTAACATTAGCAGGCTGAAGTGGCTCAGATCTGATCTTTTCAGGGCTGTGTGGACGTGTCAAATCCCATCTTTTCACATCAGATTTAAGTCACTTTCACATGTGGTTCTAGATCAGATACATATCAGATCTGTGCACATGTGACTTGAATGTGACGGTTAGATCAGATATCATGTATTTTTGCTTGTTCACATGAGCGTAGTGGGTGAGCCAGTGTTGGCTTCTCTCATTTACTCACGTAGCTGTAAAAACAGCAAAAACAGCCAGGTGGCATTTATTCACCTTCTTCACCTGATCATGTACAGTCCACCACCTGTTTACTGTCCTCCTGAGCAAAACACCATCACACATCAGCTACTAACACATCTGTTTTACCAGTTTTACTAAAATCAGTCAGCTCACAAATACATGGTTGCCAGATCCCCCAAACCTCTTACCGATTTTGTAACAGAAAGTTAAGATTAAGATGAACCAATTTGCTAATGTGATTTTTCACACAACAGAATTTGACCTCTGCATTTAACCCATTCGTGCAATGAAACACACACACACACACACACACACACACACACACACACACACACTAGTGAACACACTAGGCTGTGAGAATTTGTGACCGAAGCAGTGAGCTACCCTTATCCACCGGTGTCCGGGGAGCAGTTAGGGAATTTTAGTGGATTAGGTGCTCAAAGCATTTCAGTCATGTCCTGTCTGGGGATCGAACAGGTGACCTTCCGGTCACAAGACCTTTCCACTAGGCCATGGCTGCCCCCAGGGAAAAGTTTTCAACCAGCAATAATCGCGTCTCGGATTAACCTCATAGACTACAACATTGCCTCAACGAAAGTTACACTACACAAATAGAAACTAGCCCAAAATCTAAAGTGACACATTTCAAGGAGCTTTAAAATGTAAATCTTCTTCAAATATTACTTTTTCATTCAGTTTCTTCTTTTATTTAGTGCAAAAACCCTGCAAACCGCCCACTCTGAAGTTTTACCAGAGACTGTATTTTTGCAAACCTGGCAACCCTGCACAAATGTGATGCTTTTTGTTGTTGGTGACGAAGGTGACATGTATACATGTATCAGTGTGTGCATGTGCGCCATTTCAGGGACAGATTGGTTCACAATTACAGATACAGGTCACTTACATTTGTGAATGTGAACCGTCAAGTTAGATAAATCTGATGTGAGCAAAAAATTTGTCCAGGAAGCTTATACAGATATAAAATATGTATACTATGTAAATAAAAAAAATACAGTTATAATATACATTATATACCTGATGAGCAGCAACTCATGAGGTCCCCGAAAGTTGTGTGTTTAGTGTTTCACAGAAAGCTGTAGTATCAACTACCTTTTTTTTGCTTTTAATCAGTGTTGTTTCTCCACCAAGTGGTGGCTGTGCTCTTGCGTGCCCTTATCAGCAGCTCCTCCACACAGACTAAATCACTGCTGCCAGGAGATTTGCCCCATGAAAAAGAGCCACAGCCAGTCCAGGCAGACAGATACAAGGCCTGCTAATCTCAGTTGGGGATCAAGGAGAATGTAGCCCGTTTTTATTGTTTTGTTTTTGTTTCATCTTTTCTTTTTTTTCAGGGGTCGGCCAAAAACGGCCCCTGGTAATAGTGCCTGCGTGATCAGAAAAAGCGAGGGAAAAAGTGAGGAAAACAATTTCTGTAGAATCCTCTTTTCCAGCTCAAGCCCCAGGTGGTTACTGACCTGCCAGAGATGACACTAGGATGTTGTGTTGTTTATGTTTTTCTTTTTTTGTCCCTAAACTCAAGGTAGGATTCGCTCCCCCCCATCTTCCGCAATCCGTTCAGTTTCGCCAAAGTGTTCCATACCCACATTCATCCACGGGGAGTGAACAGCACTCTCAGTCTCAGAGAAAACATGTGCTGATCAAGGGAATGGCAATATAATGTACGTGTGCTTATTATCGTGCAAAAATGCTCAAAAAAAACAACCTATTCATAACCGTTTTAGCCTTCAGAGAAAAATATCATCCCGTTGGCTAAATTTACCAACCAAAACATTCGGCTGTCAATTCAAGGTTTTACTTCTAAATCGGTAAACAAGCCGGTCTCTGAGGCCCCAGCGCAAACGCGAGATGAGGGAACGAAGTGAAAACATGTCTCCATCAAATAAAAATAAAGCTCGAGCTGTGAAAGGAGGGGCGAGGGAACCATTAAAGATAAGAAAGAAAATGAACGGGGAAAGACATTTCCCAAAACTAACAGAAAGCAGGAGGCTCTCACGGCCAAAAGGAGTTTCTTTTCAAGTCCTATCCATTTTTTCCCTTTGTTTTCATACCATTCAAGACCTCTATTAGCCATCAGTGTCCTGTCCAGCTGTGTTCACACAGGATCTTTCACAAATGCTGAATATGGCTGACTAGCACCTCTCTATATGTATCTCAGTGTGACACAATTAGCTGTAAAAGCCTGGCGGGCTTTGCTTGAGGGAATTTGCCTTGAGTTACTCATTGCTCGGTTTTGCAGCCATGCGTTGCTCTTTCTCTCCCTACACTGCTCATACAGGCTGATCATACACTCTTAAATGAGATGTTTCCTCAAGGGTTCTTTAGTAAAAAGTATGGTTCTATATAGCACCATGAACATTGAAAGAACCCAAATGATTCTTTGCATGATGAAAATATTCTTCAGATTGATGAGGGATGTGCTGTAGTTCTACACAAAAAAAAAGTTCTATATAGCACCAAAAAGGGTTTACAAGATTGACATTGTAACTACAACAGAACCCTTCTGGGGGCTATACAGAACCATTTTCAAAAAGGTTCTGTATAGAATCATCTACAACAATTTCCTCATCAATCTAAAGAACCATGGAAAGAACCCTTTATCCACATGAAGGTTTCTTTGAGTGTTTATACATAGAACAATTATCTTGTCTAAAGAAAAATTGAAGAACCATCTTTTTTTCAGAGTGTAGATGAAGTACAACACGTTCAGCACAGTCGTCTACGGTCTTACAAACTCTGGAGAGTGTCTGTCAAGCCCGGAGTGGACTGAAGGTTCTTGCACTAACATGGTCACTTCAGGAAAGACTCCATAATTAGCTGATTGGTTGGACCAGATGTGTTACATACATACTGAATAGAAAACCCTTTAACAATAGAAAGAGCCTAAAGTCCCATAACTAATGCCATGCATCACCTGGATGGGTATAAAGACACTCAATATTGGACTGTGGAGCAGTGGAACTTAACTGTAGTAACAGAGCTCCAATCAATTAAAGAGGAGCTCACTAATGCCCTCATGGCTGAATACAATCAAACTCTCACAGCAATGTTCCAACATTTAATGGTAAAGGCTGCCTAGGGATTGATAACTGGTAGTCTAGACAGTAGACAGCAGACAGTCTCAGCCTTTGACGTATCTGACAATTAGGCCAACATGCACAATTGTGCTGGTGTCTATGGAGAAATGTGCAGCACTGAGGGTTATAAACAAGGCCCTTGTGATCCTCTGGGTATCCATGTAGTGTAACTACACTAATGCATGTGTATGAAAGACTCAGAAAAAGAAGAGAGAGAGAGAGAGAGAGAGAGAGAGAGAGGGAGGGAGGAAAAAAATAAACCTCAACTCCTATGTCGTCTCCTTATGTAGCCCAGTCTTTGTTCAGCCATGTGTGGCAAATAGCTTGAGTAACCACTGCGTTGTCACTTGGCACTGAGTGTGCGTAAGGATAAGCCCCTGCTCGTGTACTACATGAACAGAGTTTGAGGAAGATTGGAGAGAAGCAGAGGTCTGCTGCAGGGACAGAACTATTTTAAGGGTTACAGCTTGTGAACAAATGGAAAGCATTAAACCATGTCTTCACAGGAATAGTGAAGGAATTGTATGGGAATTTGAAAGGAATTTGCACACATTTCTCCTGTATGTCATATTCTGTCAGACAACAAAAAATATTTGGGAACCTTCTGGAACAGTGTAAACAGAGGAGAACATTTTAAGGTCTTTCAGGAGGTCTTTAACCATGTTTGATTCATGACTGTGCACTCAAAAGCACTGGTAGGAGATGAAGTAGGATCCTACTATGTATGGAGTAGGATATTATCAGTTAGTATTACACGTGATATTATTGGTTAATACTAATTGTGACATTACTGGTAAATATTCATAACCCTGCCTGCTGATGCATGGTGATGTAAACAAAAATCAGAAGAATTTATAGAGATGTGGAAAAGTAATTAGCATCGATTTATCAGTGTTTCGTCTTTTAACCCGTTGGAGTTGGCACACCCGCCTGTTGGAACAAAACTGGAATTTTGCATAAACAGTTATATAACTCTGCAAGATTTTATCCTAGAAACAAAACTAAACATACCACGGAAACAATAAATATATTGTTAAATATATTGAAACACACACGCACACATGAAATTGAAAATGTTATTTTAAGGTAACATTTTTACATTATGTTGCTTTAACCTCACAGTTTAAAAATGATGTGATGGACTTTCGGCTGCACTGCACCATAGACAACAATGAAAAGAAGCACATAACATGCATGGGTAACGCCCCCATACACTGCTCTACAGAGACTTTTCCAGAAGGCTGACCTACACTGGCCAAAGCTCAGCAGGGCAACCCCTGACCTCCCTCGGCCTGTGCGAGGCTGATTTGGAGCCGGTGGGATGGCACTGTTCAGCACTGACAGCCTGAGTGATGTAGAGAATGCTGAGGCCGCTCTTTGTTTTGTTTAGCATCTCTCTCTTTCTCTTTCTCTCTCCCTCTCCCTCTCTCTCTCCCTCTCTCTCTCCCTCTCTCTCTCTCTCTCTCCCTCTCTCTCTCCCTCTCTCTCTCTGCTCTCATCTTTTTTCCTTGCTGAAGGCTTGAAAGTGATTACTGATGCAGTCCACTCCATTTGCATAACAACAAAAACAGCTCGGCGCATTATCATATCAGAGAGATGCTTGCTTGTTTACAGTATTTATATTGGACATTTTATTCAGCACCGCTCTCGTGAGGATGTGTGTGCTGGTGGAAGACAGGGAGGAACGGGAAGCCCAGGGCGAGGTACCAACTCACACACTCCCAAACGCCACACACAAAGCACACACACACACACACACACACACACACAAAAATACATACTCATTAAGACCACATAGAGAGTAATTGACATTTTTTTCTACATCCATGTCACATTTATGAAGGTAAGCAAGTAAGAATACATGATCAAATGCTCAAACTCTATCTAATGCTCACCGCCTTTATAGCTGTCTGACTTTATCTAACTCCTGGATTCCCTTCACATTTCTGATGAGGAGCACATACATGGGCCATCTTTATCTACTCAACTCAACATCACTTTCCAGAAATGAAGTCATTTTGATAATCAAGAACCACAGAGAATATAAAGGACTCAGTATGGGAAAACTTTTTAAGAGCATGAGGGAGAACCACTAAGAGGAACCAAGACTCAAAAGAAAATAACATAAGGAATAAAACTTAAGTAGAACCAAGACTCCAAAGGAAAGAACATAAGTGAGAACCCGAAAGAAGAACTTCTGCTCTTAGTGAATTTTCCTTTTGAGTATTAGTTCTTCTTAAGTGTTCTTTCTAATGTTCTTTCCCTTTTGAGTAAAGGTTCTTCTTAGACTTCTTAGAATGAAAAATGTTGTAGGAGCATAAGGAAGAACCTGTATGAGGAACCGTGAAATTAACCAGAAAAACTCCTAAAGAGCATGAAGAAGAAACCAAGACACAAAATAAAAAAATGTTCTAAGAGCATCAGTGAGAATCCCTAAGAAGATCAAAGACTTAGAACAAAAAACTTCCTAAAAACATGAAGAAGAACCACTAATGAACCAAGAGTCACAATGAAAAACACTCTAAGAGCATAAAGAAGAACCTCTAAGAGGAACCAAAACTTAAAAATTAAAACTCCCCAAGAGCATGAAGAAGAACCACTAAGAGGAACCAAGACACAAAAGAAAAAATGTTCTAAGAGCATAAGGGAGAACTTCTAAGAGGAACCCAGAACTAAAATGGAAAAAACTCCCTAAAAGGATGAAGAAGATATCTCAGGAGGAACCAGGTCTCGAATAGCATCTGTGAGAATCTCTAAAAGAAAACAAGACATATAAACTGCCTAAGATCATGGGAAAGAACCCTTACGTGGAACCAAACCTGAAAAAGAAACTCCCTAACATGAAAAAGGACTACTGAGAGGAACCAAAGACTCAGAAGGAAAAACTCCATAAGAGTATGAACACAGAGAGGAATCAAGACCTGCAGACAAATGGAGAACACATCAATACCACTGTGTTATATCTAGCTTACCTCTGAGCTTAAGGATCAGTTAAGAACAGCACTATAAGAGTAATATTAATGAGCCTATAATGTAATAAATTAGTCAAGACATGTTTATATCTGACATATAATTTTGTTCTGAGGCTATAAGGCTAATGTAGCTAACGAGACCTGAGACATAGCAAGTGCACTCTTGGCCATTAGACACTGTGAGGTTACTGGTAAGTGTTAGTGGCTGACCATCATGCATGGTCAATCTGGTGTGTATGACAGCAGTGGCTCTAGTCCTTCTCAGCATGTTTTTTGGCTGATTGAGCGTTAAATCGGCATCAGTGGTTGACTGAGAGAGCTGCGAGTCAGCGCACAAGCAGAGAAGCAAAAGAGAGCAAAGCAAGTAAAAGGCACTCTCAAGAGGATACACAGAGACAGCACACTCATTTTTCAACTTTAGTGCAAGTAGAAAAGTTTTACCACTAGAGACAGTGATAAGGATGTTTTCACTGTTTCGCTTTTCAGACGTGCAAATTGTAAAGCAGATCGTATTTGAATATCACGTCCCATATTAAAATCACTTTTAAGGCACTTTTTATCCTGTTTTGCTGCCCAGCTAACAGGAGATTATTTACATAAGTTTAGCTTATAAGCAATTGAAAACACATGCACTTCAAATTCCTTGTAAAGAGAGGCAGTGGTGAGGTGATGGTGAGCTTATGGAAGGTGGTCATCAGTAGAACAGAGCTGTCACAAGATGCCAGCTTAATGTATCCTGGGTATAATGGAAGTGCTGGAAACCACCAGAGATGGCAGGTTATAGGGATGAGGTCAGCATTCATCGGAATAGTTTGGTAATGTGATGCGTATCACAGTGTTGAGATCACTACTCATCATCTCCAAAAATTAGAATAATATGACAGCTCCTTTGTGTTTATAATTTAATAAAAAAATTAGATCTCAATTGTATAGAAAGTGACATATTTTGTATTTTTAGTTTTAATGGTGATACAGATTGAATAGTAATTTACTGCAAGTGGAATAATTAAATAATCTGAAATTCTGCATTTCTGATTTTTATGAGCTCAATGCCATAGAGATCAACTGTAAAACAAATAAGGCTTAAAATGTCATGAATGTAATGAATATAAAATACAATTGAATTAAATTATGAATAATGAACTTTTCACAAATATTTTTACTCCCCTTTGCGAGTCTTGGTTCTTCCCAGGGTTTCTTCCTCCAACCTCTGTCCTCTGCCACTGTCACCTTTGGCTCGTGTGCATTGAGTTTTGAGTTTTTGATTCAAATTGTTTGATGCTAATTATGTAAAGCTGCTTTGTGACAACGTCCGTTGTAAAAAGAACTATATAAATACATTTTGATTGATTGATTGATTTTTTGTTACCCTTGATTTTCTCCCCAATGTAATTTAGTGGCCAATTAACCCCGTCCTTTTTATCAACTCTCCCTATCACTATCACTTGCAATGTCCCTGACTCTCTTGGGAGGGGGCCAATGAGCACAGGCCTCCTTTGATACCAGTGACATCAAGCCCCTTTTTTCCCAAACTGCTAGCAATACATCGCCGCCGGGCCGCTAGCGCGCTCGGAGGAAAGCGCAAGTCCCCAGTTCTGATGGATTGCCTGAATCAATCAACATTGTTTTTTATATTGCTAGGGAGAGTGCGCCATCTTGCCCATCCGAAGAAAGGCCCCAGCTGTCGATGGCACTCTAAAAACAGCATGATTGGGATTCGAACTCGACTTAGTCCACTGAGCCACTTAGGGGTCCTACAATTCTAATTGCTTGGTGTGGCACAACAAGGGGGCCCTCTATATTATGATGTCTGCTGAAGTACACAGCCAAAACACTGGTATACCAAATGCTGTTCACTACAGGGTTTACTCCCAACCAACACGAATATGGAAAGATGTCCACCAAGCTGTGCATGCCATACTAAGTTTCAATCACTGAGTCAGTAAAGGTCTTCAGTACAGATAGAAAACATAAAAAAACATAAAAGTATAAGCTTGGGCTGATCTGAAGTTGTATTGCCTCCCTGTCCTGACTCCAGACTTTTAGTTACATTTATTTTATTGTTTAAAATAGTTCATTTAAAGATACAAATATGCTAATTTCTCCTGGAAAAGTCAATGCAGTGAATGTTTAAGTCGGACCCTAAGGACCATGCTGGACCTTTAAGGGAACATTTACATTGTTTTTACTTTTTGGGGACTGCATAGTTTTCTATTCCAACACACAATTGTGTATAAAAATCCAGGCATCAGGATAACTGCTACTTCTGTGTTTTTGTCAACACTTTCTCCTCCTCGCTCCATGAGCTTCTTCCAGCTGCCTCGCTGGGGCCTGGCTGTGGTCTCTGTGCTGTAAAGGAATGTGAAGAGAGCAGACTGTGAGCTGGAGAAAGCTATTTACAGCTTGTTGACCCAGCAAGCCGGAGAGGGACCCTCTCCTCTGGACGAAGGCTTTGGGACGGAGCTAGGGGGGTTCTGTCTGAGGTGGCTGGAGAAATAAGGAATGAGGAAAATCAATGGGGCCTCGGAAAATGTCAGGAGTGACTGACCTTTCAGCTGGTCTCCTGAGCTTGCACTGCATCACACACACACTCACAGGCAAGCCTGAGGTGTGTCACATCGAGGTGGTGGAAGATATCGAGAAAGTAAAAAAGAGAGAAGTAAGAAAATCTCAAAGACAACATGAGAAAATGTGAGACAAATTGCTCAGCCTGGTGGAGTAGCATTCCAAGCCTGAGAAGCAGAGAGCTGGAAGAAAGAAAAAGGAGACCAGAAATAGGATAATAAATAAATAAATGCATGTATGACACCCCCACCCCCCTTGTTGGGCCATTTTCTTTAATTGTATTTGGGGCTGATTTGACTGGGGCTTCACGCTGTGATGAAAGAATGGCAGTGCTTCCGTAGGCGTCGGACTGAGAGGAATTATGACCACCTTTCACCAGCGAATAATCAGTCTTCCCTCTCATGGCTTCATAATCAATCTCACACTGGCCCAGTTTCATAATTACAGCGTGTAGAGGAGGTCCAGCATCGCACTAGCCTGCTGCACACACACACACACACACACACACACACACACACCATACACTCACTCCTCATTGTTTCCACCGTGTAGAGCTACAGAGCCATGCAGAAACTCCTCATGGTTTATTCAACAGTTCACAGTTTCAGGTCTGAAGCTGAGGATACTTTAATATGGTGAAATATTTCTGGTACATACAGTTTAGTCACACTTGATGTCAATGTATGCATTTAATCTTAAAACTACACTGCAAAAACTAAAGGTAAGGTGCCCTCAAAAACCCAATGAACTTCCTATATGAAGGAGCTACTGCAGGGACTGACAGTCTAGAAGCTCCTACAGGAACTGCATCATGGGGTTCTATTATTATTATTATTATTATTATTATTACTATTAATGTTACACCTATATAGCACCTTTCTCAAACCCAAGGATGCTTTACAATTAACACACTACATTTACACACACTCAACCACACACACCGGCAAAAAGCGGCAGTCAATCACGCACAGCATCTCAACCAGAAACGACCGTCCACCAGGACAGAGTGCCAACCATATCTGGGCATACACATTCATTCACACACACCAGGGTCATTTTAGAGTATCCAATTCACCTAATCTCCATGTTTTTAGACACAGGGAGAACATGGAAACGCCACCCAAATGGGGACTCGAACCCAAGACCTCAGCACTGAGAGGCGAGCGTGCTGACCACCAAGCCACCGTGCCGCCTTATTAAAAACCACTCTTCAGCTTAACCAACAGTTCCTCAGAAAACCTGCTGAAAAAGGGTTCCTGTTCCTCCCTGAAGGGTTCCATCATTGTGCTAATCTGAGGAAGCCCAACTGTTGCTTTGAGCATCCATTCATTTTTAGTGTTACGATCTCAAAGATTAAGGCTTCAGCTTTTCAAATCTGCTTTTAGGCAAAATACAAACAATGCATTTATGAGTAAAAAGTAAAAGAAAATACATTAAAAAAAATTTTTAATGTGCTTAATAATCGTAGATGCCATTTGATCTAAACTTGCACTCAAAAATCATATTTGCAAAATATGTTCACTAATCGCAGGCAGAATCAATCAGCCAGGATATGTTAGGAGTCTTAATTTTGCTTCTTCAGTTTAGAACTAACATTGCTAACAAACATTATAAATCAATAGTCACCTAATTTAGACATGGCCATCAAAATACATCACCAAAGATTCATTTAAATGCTTGAAACCAATGAATCATACATATCGTATTACTGAATTCTTCCTCTGGTCTGCTGGAAAGGCTCTTCCAGTGGCTCCTCATGAAGCTATTTCAGAAAATGCAGATTTTAAAATTAAAATTAAAATGAAGTCAATGCTAAAGAATCTAAAATAAAGGATAGTTTTGATTTGGTCACTCTTTAATTTCACATGTGTTGTTTAATAGTTTCTGTATATTCACTATTATTGTAAGAAGAGTAAAACAAAATGGAAAAAAAAAACTCTTATGAATAGCTTTCCACTGTATTTGTAGATGTAGAAGTTAAAAGCTTTCAGACTCCCGCACTTCTCTCTACTCTCTGAGCTAGTCTCTTTCTTCTTCTTCCTCCTCCTCCTATCTCTCTCTCTCTCACACACAAACACATCAAGGCTTCAGGCCGCTTCCTCTTCCTGCGCTTTCAGTTGAAGTGGATTAGTTGCATTTGTGAACAATTTAAAAATAATGAGTATTATTATTTTTTCAAATAAACCAAAATAATCATCGAAACATGAGGAACATTAGCGATGTGTCTCAGCATTTACTGTAGAACTTATTTCCCAAACCAGCCAATAGAATGTGCGTGAACTTAAGTTGATGTCAGAAACAATGTTTATAATTTAACATTTATCACAAACACTACCTGTGCATCATCAAGGATGTTTCTCATCTAAACCATGGACTTTTCCCTTTTCTCCCATCTGGGAAACCTTACAGGAGCCTCCGCTTACACACTAGCAGGCTCAGGAAGAGCTTCTTCCCAGAGGCTTTGACCCTACTGAACTCTGCACTGCCACTTTAATTCGAACTAA
Organism: Crenuchus spilurus; assembly: GCA_036984385.1. Taxonomy (NCBI): domain Eukaryota; kingdom Metazoa; phylum Chordata; class Actinopteri; order Characiformes; family Crenuchidae; genus Crenuchus; species Crenuchus spilurus. The sequence goes on along the minus strand of BRDA01072337.1, from coordinate 35,469 downwards.
ATCATTGCACTACCACTTACTGTAACTGCATCCTTGCACCTCTACACTGTTCACATACTTCATATCTGCTACCTCACATATATGTACTCTCTTAACCCTCTGGAGTCAGCTCGCCCGTCAGCGGCATATTATATATATATATATAAAGCTTGAATCAAAATATATTTTTAGATTATTGTGAGAGGAGCTTAAATAAGCAGAGACATGTTTTTGAGAGGGGCTGCACATATTTTCCTGCCAAAATGAAGCACTCTTTCATTGATATAATAATGACATGGTAATTCCGGACATTCCATTGGTGGGTTCCAGCTGCCACAAATCTGTGGAATGTTGACAAACAACATTTACGCCTCTTACCTGAGGTGATCCTAAACAATAGACCTCTCCTGAGTATTTCACACCTATCTCATAAATATTCATTGTATTGTTAGTGGATGAGGAAAACACAGTGTCACCTCACATTTGTTAAGCTTTTGAAATAAATCCACATACAATTTCTAAAAACTGTAATGAACAATGTGTAGCCAACACCTCTGTTTATTTAGTTCTGAGCTCAAAAGTCTTGGTTAGAAATGTTTAGTGTTTGTTTCCACAATATCAGCACATCTCTCTTACTGTTTTGACACTGTTGGTGCTGAGTTTGTGCTGAATAAAAGCCTGTGTAACATAATTTACACTATCCAATAGAAATGGTCCAAAATGACTGTCAACATAGACTTACATGGACTTTCATTCTCTTGTACAGTTACTTCCAAACTGTGCTTCAGTGATGAGTAACTTTCGCATGGTCAATGTCAAGCTTACAAATTGATGAGGACCATCATGAATCGGATGTCCTTTCCCTACCCTAACCCCCCTCCTCCTTTCTGTCTACCTCTCCCACTCCTCAGCCACATTGTCTTAATTGGGACGTGTTGTATGGAAGGCAAGGACGTGGACCCCGGCTAAGCCTGCTCTGCCTTTGATGAGCGGAGTGTGTATTAGAGTTCTGAGGCTGCGGCCCTCTCGTCTAAGCCCGCGCTATCGTTCCTCATTCAGCACACACACTCGCGCCCACAGCCGCCTGCCTTTGAACTCCTCCCGCGCCGCTTTCAAAGCCAGGAGGAAGGCAAAAACGCAGAGAGAGAGAGAGTGAGAGAGAGTGTGAGAGAGAGAGGAGGACACTTCAAGGTGAATTAGATTTCCACATCATTTATCCCTCCCTCTCTCGCAAGCAAGCGCACGCTTTCAGAAGCCACACAGGCATCCCATGTGCCGCTCGTCCTTTCTCTCTTTCAACTCTTCGGCTGAGATTGAGACTGAGTTTCGGCTCACCGTGCTCACGTGTGTGTGTGTGTGTGTGTGTGTGTGTACACAGAAAACAAATCTGAACGTCCTTGCCTGTTGGAGTGTATATTGTTTACATTTTGTGAGATGAATGTCAAGGCTTGATGCCCCCTTTCTGAAAGCTGCAGTATTCAGTCTGTGTATTAAATTTCTGCTGCTGTTATTACATTCCTTTTCTTCCCAGTGAAAACATATGGAAGCGGCTGCCTCGTCCATTCTTCAGGACATACTAAATGATAGCTCTGAATTTATTCAGACTGTGCAAGTCACACTGGCCTTTGCTGCTACAGCAGTCAGTCTTGGCCTGATGTTTGTAACTCAGTAAAGGAAAAGTGTTGGAAACACTATACAATAAAACTACCCTCATATGGTTCCTTAACCTCTGTAGTCTGAGGGTGTTTCAGTCTAACATGCCTTGACTTTTTTTTTTTTTTTACAAATTACACCCATCTAAAATAGTTTATTTCCAAAGTGTTACAGATGCTTTTGTTCAGTACAAACTCATCAACAACAGTGTTAAAACAGTAAGAGTGTCATAAATCTATATTTTGATTAAATCTGCTCTAAACTTAGACTTTCAAAAACATATTTTCAGATGTGCTGATATATTGTGAAAAAAACACTCTAATCATTTTTAGCCAAGCCGTTTGAGCTCAGACCTAAAAGAAATAGAGGTGTTGGCTACACACTGGTCATTACAGTTTTTAGAAATCGTGCTGTGGTATGAAAACATTTGGGCACACCTGTTAATTTTCATGATTTTCCTTTATAAACCATTGATTGTTCGGATCAGCAATTCCAGTTAAATATATCATATAGCAGATGAACACAGTGATATTTGAAAAGTGAAATTAAGTTTATATGATTTACAGAAAGTGTGCAACAATTATTTAAACAAAATTAGGCAGGTGCATAAATAAAAACAGGTGAATACAATTATGAGAAAGGCTTAAGGTGGCCAATTGCAAGTTTTTCTCCTTTTTGCATCTTCTCTGAAGAGTGGCAACATGGGAGCCTCAAAACAACTCTCAAATGACCTGAAAACAAAGATTGGTTTAGGGGAAGGATACAAAAAGCTATGTCAAAGATCTCAGCTGTCAGTTTCCACTGTGAGGAGAATAGTGAGGAAATGGAAAACCACAGGCCCAGTTCTAGTTAAAGCCCGAAGTGGCAGGCCAAGAAAAGGCAGAGGCAACTCACAGACCAGCACCAAAGACCTACAACATCACCTTGCTGCAGATGGTGTCACTGTGCATTGTTCAACTATTCAGCACACTTTGCACAACGAGAGTCCCTTGAGGTTTGTTAAGGCACATTTGGACAAGTCAGCTTCATTTTGGAATAAGGTGCTGGGGACTGATGAAACTAAAATTGAGTTATTTGGACATAACAAGGGGTGGTATGCATGGTGGAAAAAGAACACAGCATTCCAAGACCCACAGTTAAATTTGGTGGTGGTTTCATCATGCTGTGGGGCTGTGTGGCCAGTTCAGGTACTGGGAATTTTGTTAAAGTTGAGGGTCACTTGGATTCCAGTCAATTTCAGCAGATTCTTGAGAACAATGTTCAAGAATCAGTGACTAAGCTAAAGTTGTGCCAGGGCTGGATACTTCAACAAGATAACAACCCTAAACGATGCTCAAAATCTACTAAGGCTTTCATGCAGAGGAACAAGCACAATGTTCTGGAATGGCCATCTTAGTCCCCAGACCTGAATATTATTGATAATCTGTGGTGTGATTTAAAGTGGGCTGTCCATGCTCAGAAACCATCAAACCTTCAACCAGAATCCAGACTCTTATTGGTAGCTAGAGGAAGCATTTAGAGGCTGTTATGTCTGCAAAATGAGGATCTACTAAATATGGATGTATTTTTTTCTGTTGAGGTGCCCAAATGTATGCACCTGCCTAATTTTGTTTAAATAATTATTGCACACTTTCTATAAATACTATAAACTTCATTTCACTTCTCAAATATCACTGTGTTCATCTGCTGTATGACACATTTAACTGAAATTGCTGATCAGAACAACCAATGACTTGGAAAATCATGAAAATTGTCAGGGGTGCCCAAACATTTTCATACCACTGTATGTGGGTATTGTATGTATTATAAATTATTTAGTATTTTAATTTCAATTTTCTTGTTTTTAACATTATTATAATCAAACAATCATTTGTAAAGCACTTTAAAAATTTAAAAATGTAAAGTTATGATTGATTGATTGAAGTCCTCTTTCATTCTTGCTAAAGATAATATATCCAGATATAATCCAAACTTGAAAAACACTTCAACTGTAAGGTGTAAACAAGCAGTAGTCAATTGTTATAGTCTTTAGAATGGGGGTGAGGCTTGTTTTAAGGGAACGGTTCACACCTGGCCACTGCTGGATGGTCCTGGCAAAGACATGTGGCAGTTCAGCTCAGCTCAGCATATGGTCACATCAACACTGATCCCCACTCAAACACACCAGCATAAATTAACACTTAATGGGTGATGAAGGGACCAGGGGGGAAGAATAGCTTGATTTGGTTCTGACCTCTCTCTCTGCTCTCGTCTTCTTGTTTTTACTACGGTGAATACAGTGGCAGAGCAAGTCACCCACAACACTGACAGTCCAAGCCAAAGCTGGACAACCCAGCCCAATGATCAACGCCGCTGTCCAGAACCACCAGAACCAAACCACAGGCCCATGTACAGTGCCAGGATGATTCATCAGAGCAAACTCAGAGAAGAAACATTTTTATTTCTTGAAAAGCAAAGAACCACTTACAACCAAGGCTCTACATCATTTTCCTAGAACCATAAATGCAAATCAAGAACTGTTCTGGAACATCAATGCAGATGTACAAACGCGCACACACACAGCTTGTCTAGTCCCTGTAGAGAAGTTCAATAGAATAGGACTCTCTGGAGCAGACAAACATGAACCGTTGGCACCATGTCTAATGCCAGGTGTGCTAGAGGAGTATAAACTATAAATATCTACTATTATATTAACTGGGGAATTAAAGTGAATTCCTTAATATTTGATGGTACTGATGAAGGTGTTAATGCAGCACTATTTGTTCATTCTTGCATTGTTCCTGCATTAATAATAAAAAGCATCAAATTGTTTTGATACTAAAATAAAATCTACTGATTATAATAATATAAAAATACATTAAATATCTTCTAATACAAATAAGCACTAATTAAATGTATTTAGCTGAAGAGTTCTGAAGGCATTTATAAAAGAACAGACATGTTAAGCTGTAAAAAGTGCCCTTAAAGACAATGACGAGGGTTTTTAATTCATAGCTCTGTTGCTGATTTGGTATTGAGTGTCATAATACACTTGGAATCAGTATTTTGATATCAATGCAATCCTAATTCCTGCATTTACCCATTAGGTATGACCACAGTGTGATAATACATTACCTACATGTGTACAAAGAATATAGATTTATATTATTAAAACTTAAGGACGTTGATGTAATTTGAGGTATGTGCAGACTGGAATAACAGGGATCTGAGGCATATCTTCTCTTGATAGATGACAGATCTTCTCTTTCACACAAAACAAATGAACTTAAGCAAAAAGCAAAAAAGCAGCCAAGAACGGCAGCATCGTTAGAGGTGTCTGTATGAAATGAAACCTCGCCATAGCTGGAGGAAAGATGAATTGAAGAGGGAAAATAGTGAAGGACTAATCATAACCTCCGTAATTCAATTCCAAATGATCTGAGTTTATACAAGGAGTGTCTTTCTTCTTCCTCCTGCCTTTTCTTCCTGTCACTTTCTCGCTCTTTCATCCACACGCCTTGGCAATTTTTCCCAGCCAACAAATAAGCCATTATGTGGCAATAATAACGATGCGTAATGGATGCAGTGCCGGTGAAAGCAGCAGCATGCCATTAACTATGCGCGCTGTCCCTATCAGCACCTCCTTAAGAATTATTCTGAGCCTTGCTCCCCAAATGGCAGGAATTTACATATCCTAATAACGCCTGTGCTTAAAGGCGATTTGTTTGTTCTCCTGCTTTCATAAATGGCTACACTGTGCATATGCATTTGTGTGTGTGTGTGTGTGTGAGTGTGTTGTGAGAGAGAGAGCGAGCGAGAGAGAGACACCCAGCTGACTATTCTCAAGTTGAAGCTTATGAATATGAAATCTTCAAAGGCATGCTATCAATAAATATTCAGACAGGTACACGCTATGATATCAGCTCATAAATGTACGCACGTATGCAAACTAAAACGATCTGCAACATTATTTTAGGATTCTGTATGCAGACACTGACATTCAAAGCGTTCAGTAAAACAGTCACGATAGAGCACAAATCACCTCGAAAACAGATGAAAAACTTCTACTGACATATTCAACAAGGATGGAGTTATATTTTTAACTCTATTCACCAGATTTACATTCACTAATCAGCTATAACATCACAAACTAATATGGCTATTATGCTGTTGGTCCACCGTCCACCACCACTACAGCTCCAAACCACCAAGTTATGGACTCTACAAGACATATGAAGGTGTCTGTTGGTCATGAAGATGTTAGCAACAAATCCTTGAAGTTCTGTAAGTTGAGAGATGGAGCTGCCAAAGAATGGATGTACTACATGCCATAAAATATGCACTAAACCTCTGGTGGAGAGTAAACTGCTGTACTAAACACTATATGTTCACTGTCAATAACTTGTGGAAGACACTAAAACAGCTAAACAATGGTGACACTGTCCTACCTCATATTCAAATTGTCCTTGTTTGTATGTTTGTGTGTGTGTGTGTGTGTGTGTGTGTGTGTGTGTGTGTTTGTGCCCAGCGATGGATTGGCACCACATCCTGGGCTTAGTTATGATTATGTCATGTCCTGTGCCCGGCCACAACTCTGATCAGGAATAAGCGGAAGATAATATATATATATATATATACACACACACACACACAAAGTGGAGAAAATAAGTATTTGATTTTGACCGTTTTTCCACCTACAAAGAATGGAGAGATCTGTATTATTTATCATAGGTACACTTCAACTGTGAGAGACAGAAAAAAAAATACAGAAAATCACATTGTAGGATTTTTAAATAATTAATTTTCATTTTATTGCATGAAATAAGTATTTCTTTAAATATTTATATCCTGTAGTTCTTGACCAAGTTTGCACACACTACAGAAGGGATTTTGGCCCACTCCTCCATACAGATCTTCTCCAGATCTCTCATGTTTCGGGGCTGTCGCTCTGTAACATTGAGTTTCAGCTCCCTCCCAAGATTTTCTAATCGGTTCAGGTCTGGAGACTGGCTAGGCCACTCCAAGACCTTGAAATTCTTCTTACGGAGCCAATCCTTAGTTGCCCTGGCTGTGTGTTTTGGGTCACTGTCATGCTGGAAAACCCATCCACGACCCATCTTCAGTACTCTTACTGAGGGATGGAGGTGGTTGGCCAAAATCTTGTGATACATGACCCCATCCATCCTCCTTTCACTACGGTGCAGTCGTTCTGTCCCCTTTGCAGAAAAGCACCCATAAAGTATGATGTCTCCACCCCCATGCTTCATGGATTGGACAGTCTTCTTGAGGTTGTACTCATCCTTGTTCAGCTGAGTTGATAATAAAAAACTATTTTGATCTCATCTGACCACATGACATTCTCCCATGCCTCTTCCGGATCATTCAGATGGTCATTGGTGAATTTCAAACAGGCCTTTACATGTGCTAGCATGAGCAGGGAGATCTTGCATGCCCTGCAGGATTTTGAACCATGACGGCGTAGTGTGTTACTAATGGTCCTCTTTGAGACTGTGGTCCCAGCTCTCTTCAGGTCATTGACCATTGACCAGTATATATATAAATTCTTAAAAAGTTCTTCAAGAGTTCGTTAGTAAAGCTGAACCATGAACACTCAAAGAATGCTTTGCATAACTAAAATGTTCTTTTCATTGGGAAAGGGTTCTTAAGATTGATGAGGAATATGTTGTAAATGGTTCTACACAAAACCTTCTTGAAAAATGCTTGTATATATTCCCAGAAAGGGTTCTGCCATTGTTACGATGTCAGGCTTGCAATAATAAAGGAACCCTTTTTGGTGTTATATAGAACCATTTTCAAAGCTTCTATAACAGAATCATCTACAGCATATTTTTCAACAAACTGAATAACCTTTTCAGCATGGAAAGAATTCTTTAAGTCATGCAGTGTTCATGGTTATATATAGAACCTTATTTTTATAAAGTACCCTTGAAAAATAAAACTTTGTAAGAGTGTACACACACAGAGAATTATGACATGAAATGAACCATGCCATGGGGTTTGCTGAGTGTAGAAATACGTGAGCACACTAGTCAATTGTAGCCGAGGGCAAAACCATCATCATGGGCAAAGACATCCAAAAGGGCATGATAGTGGGGTACTGGGCGAAAGTAACTAACTGATGGGATGTTCTAAAGCTGTTGTAGTGAAGGTGTACCAAAAATTTACTTCTTGTACATTGAGCATCCAAACGGTATAATCGTGGTACCCCCACAGGCCATTGATGCCAGAGCGAAACACTGACTCTGGCTAGTGCAACAGAGCAATTAGTACACCAATGCGGACCTCTATAATGAACTCAGGATCTATGAGGAAAGTGTCAGGCATCACCATTATATACATACATACATATACATATAATGTAATCCTCTATTAGGACACATACACAGCTGAATTTCTTAACCCATCCATCCTTTCCTGTCACTGAGTGTGATGTGACTGGAGGTAGAAACTCAAGTCCTCCATACGTAACTGAAAATGACATGATTTAATTTGTTCGACGTCTGGAAGTCCCCTGTAGTTTCCACTCAGTCACTACCTTTATGTCTGTCCATCCATGACAACTTCATTAAAAACGGCAGTGCTTTTTCAGTCCCCGACCCATTCTGAATCACCAGCGAACAACTCAAACACATTACACTCAAATACGAGCTGAGAATTAGGGCCTCAGTCTGAGAGGAGGGCTCAAACCACTCCACACACACACACTCACCATGCTGGGTCTAATTACGTTAAACAACGACACAGTCACAGTGGGATGGGAAAGTTGAACACATCCCAAATCCTGACGCTCTAGAAATGTGTCCAATGGTGCACTGAGTCCACTCCATCTGCACAGCTGATACATGTCAGCAGTGCTGGCTTATACATCATCTCTCTCAGCTTACTAGTATTGGTGACATGCATTAATAACCCTTATAGGCAAGTCTGGCCACTTGACAGCCATCACTGCAATGTACTCCATGCAGTTACTGGAGTCACACAATAGCTGTTTAAATGAGAAGAGATTTATGTTCACTAAACTAAAAATCAGAAACATTTCATAGATTATTTCGGCTGTGAATGTACACAATCATGGACCAATGTGCTTGCACACAAAAACATTTGACCTCCACATTTAACCCATCCATGAGTGAAACATACATACTAGTGACCTGAAGCAGTTTGCAACACCTATCCACAGTGCCCAGGGTAGAGCTGGGGGTTAGGTGCTTAACGGCACTTCAGTACAGTTCTGCTAGGGGATTGAACTAGCCACCTTCTAGAACTTCTGGCCACAGCTGTTCCAATTATGCCCCTATTATGTATGCAAATAGCTCCACAACAAATACGCGGGGGCTGGGCTTTTTCCACTGACATATTTACCAGCAAGTTGATTGGCTCTTTCTGTTGAAGGATGCCATGTTAAGCGTTAAAAGTGTTTCATTGTTCTACTAGTGCTCAGTCTCATCATATGTTAATGTCTGATAAACTACAAACACATTAATACATAAATACATGTAAATTAAATACATATACATAAATAAAAGCTAAAAACAGCCTTTAATCTTCTCTCCAGCCATACTCCCAACTTTCTGCAGGCCTCCTAGTGGCCTTTCTGACAGCTTAATGTAACTCAACTGGATGGATGTTTCTGACTAGTTTAAATCTGATCAAATGCTGACATTCCTCTAATGTTAAAAATATATGACCCCATTCATGTTGTATCCAGCACCTGAGTACAGGTGTTGATCTAGAATTACTTTTAGTAGCAAATACCATCATAACTACGGAGGAATCTGATCCAAAATCAGTCTTCTACCTGCCCTGCTGCTGTCTGAAGTGGCTGCCTGTAGTTATGAGGTTTCATAGGGCACAATAAGTCCATCTGTGTCCTTAACCACATCCACTAATTTGTGAGCCTAACTAAGATCTGGATATGATTAAGAGAGTTAAGAGACACTATGGCTATGCATTTTTGTAGAAGCAAATGGGCAACTTCGGTGTCTATTGACTCATAGTGTTTGTTAGCAGCGTAACCCTTGCAGCACTGGTTTTAAATAAAATAAATATTCCAATATCTTGGCAGATTGACTACATCTTGAAAAGAACCTGGCAATACTAAATGTATCATGATACAAGGGTTATAATTCAATATACGGCCATAAAACAAATAAAATAAAAAAAAATTAGGAACACAGCTAGGTTTGCTAATGCTAACAACAGTGGTGCACATTTATACTATTTGTTTGAGTTGAACTGGAAGAGACTAATGGCTGCAGAAAGATTACGATACTGCCATCTAGTGGTCAGGGGTTTAAACACAATAAAAATCAACCAACAAACTTTAAAGTATTAATTAAAAGTACATACATATGTGAAAGAGAGGGAGATTAACAGGTGGGTCGGTTCAGGGTATGCAGTGATGTGGGCTCTGTACCGGTCTGTTTTGGTGAAGAGAGAGCTGAGTCAGGGCTGAACTACTTTACTAGGGTTGTTACCCCCGTGACCTGGACATAGATAAGTGGAAGATGATGGACGGATGGATGGATGGATACATACATGTAATATTTTCTTCCACCTCGAAATCTGGAGTAAGTAGAATAATATATACTGCTACATTTGCACTAAAGCTACTTTGACTTTTTTTCTCTTGGGCTTAGCCTAATATTCATCCCTTTAAGGGTGACATGGCAATGCATTTGAACAACACTGTGATACTGAATTTGATCAGCATTGCCCAGCATTATGTGCTATATGACCAAACATGCATGTATGAGATGTGAAGGGAATGAGGTGCACTAGCGCAGCATGCTAGGAGACTGTGGTTAAATGCAATCACAGGAACGGCCTAGGCCACATATTTGATGATGCAGGCTGAAGGAGTAATACAATGCAAATTTGCCTCCTGCTGAAAGGATAATTTAGGAAGAGTGAGAGGCGATGTCAGTGGAAGAGACAAGCTCACCTTTCTCTATTGGATTAGCAGCTAGAGCCTCTGGCTGCACGGCACAATGAGAGACGCCACTCACCAGGAGCAGGGATAATTCACATCAACAGCATTCTGTCTCAAACACACACACACACACACACACACAGAGCACAACGCTACAGGCACAGACACAGAGGTGCATAACAACACACCTTTTTAAACTCATACGAACCAAAGCACCTATATTACTACCATAGTGAAGCCCTCCGGAGGTGCTCAGAAACAGCTCCCACACACACACACACACACACACACACACTTTACATTACTCAGCTCCACAAAGCTAAAAAGAGACATTTGTTCGATTTTACTTACTGAATGCTTCCAAAAATCGTGTTTAAAACCCGACTGGGCCTTCAAAAATGGCTCTACGTAGAACCAAAAATGTTTTTTTGACTAGTGACTCTGCTGAAACTGCTTTGATAATATGTAGAACCAAAAAAAGCTTTTAGGAAAAGCTATAGACAGCAGGTTCTCCGTCATAAAGAATAACCATTTAAGTATGTACATGTTTGATTTGTCATGGATCTTCATGCAAAAGTGCCAATAACACTACATCCCTCATTCATTGGGCTTCCTGGCCAATCACAAGCTTCTGTCTGACTTCTCTGCTTTGTCAATTTCCAAGTGCCAGTGCATCAACATTGCCCTCTTTCTTCCCCACCACACCTGGTCCTGTTGCCCAGGATGGTGGCTTCACCTATGCGGATGGGGCCTACGCCAAAGACTCCAATACTTAATTTAATCTCTAACTGTAATAATATAATTCTAATCTGGTGTCAGCCAGAGGATGGGATCCCCTTACTGAGCCTTTGTTCCTCTCAAGGTTTCTTCCTCATACTCTTAGGGAGGTTACCTTGCCACCGCAACTTCAGACTTGCTCAAGGGGGACTAGGACCCACTTCCTATAAATAAATCTCTATCTTATGATTCCTCATTTTATTACCCTGTATCACAAGTCAAAATAGAATTATCCTCACTTCTGTTCCTGAGAAAGCAGAACATCTCTTCTGAGAAGAAGATGATGATGATGATGATGCTGTAAGGATCTGATTGTATTCTGCAATGAAATCTTTTGTAAGGTCAGGAGTTGGATCTGGCACTGATTTTGGATGATGAGTTCTGGATCAAAAACTCCACTCACCTCATCCAATAGGTACTGAGTGGACCTCCATCACAAAGAATGCAGTGCCACTGCTCCACAGTCCAGTGCTGGTGGGATTTATATCCTTTCTGATGCCTGACACTGGGTGACCTTGGGTTCATGTGAGGTTGCTCCAGAATGTCCCATTCTACTAGTCTATGCTTCTCTTATACACATTACACACCCACTGGCCACTTCATTAGGTACACATGCCTTGTATCTACACTCATTGTCCATTTTCAGCAAGATAATGACACAAAACATAAGTCCAAGCTCTGCCAGAACTAAAAAAACAAGGGAAAAACAACAAGATGGTCAGCTTGAAAACATGGAGTGGAGCACAGTCTCCAGACTTAAACTCCATCCAGCTGATTTGGGATGAAGTGAAAAGCAAAGCAAACCTTCAAGTGCCAACATTTATGTGATGTTCTGCAGCACATTTGTGAAGAACTGTCTGAAGAATATTTGATGTCTATTGTAGAAAGAATGCCACGAGTGTGTTCAGCTGTTATATCTAACAAAGGTGCTACTTTGTGTCCAAAGTTTAGACACATTTTGGTCTATAAATTAATTCAATGAGTTCTTATTTAACTCATATGCTTTCATTTCAGAGTCACTGAGACATTAAACTCTAAAAAAACAAACTGTAAAAATTGACTGGTAGTGTATCTCATTGACTGTATGATAACATTAATGAGATGCTGTATATGCAAAATTCTCCTCACAGGAATATTTTTCAGCCTGAATAAAGTACAAAACTAAGACCATAACTAATGCTAAACCTAAACCTAAACCTAAAATTAAAATTAAACTAAAACTCAAAACCGGCACTAAAATCAGAAAATGTAATCTTATAGTAACAAAGTCAGAGGCCCCACACTCTCTAATTTGGCCCCTGGCTGCTGTATATATGTAACACGTAGGCTTTGGCTGTATTCTGACTTTATTTTGTTCGCAGACATTTTAAAACTGAACTTTTACTATCGACTATCAGAAGCCGCCTGCACTACATGTCAAAAGAAGAGAAAAGAGAGATAAAAGAGAGGCACAGCAGTTATTGCATCATTATTTGTTATTAATAAATCAGTGTTAACAAACATGGCTGCATGTCTGTGGGTTAGAAAATGCAACATCATTTTCAAAGATTTTACAAGTTTCCACAGGCGCTGTAATAAATAACCCATTACAGTGTAATAAATAACCCATCACACCCTTCAGAAGAATCGAACACACCAAACTGGAGAGAGCGACGACTCTCGGTGTGTGATATCTTAAAGAAACAGATTAAAGACTGCAGACTAGAGAGAGTGAGAGAGAGAGAGAGAGAGAGAGAGAAAGAGAGAGAGAGAGAGAGAGAAAGAGAGAGACAGAGACAGAGACAGAGAGACAGAGAGAAAGAAAGAGTGAGAGACAGACAGAAACACAGGAGAAACAGTGAGAGGCAAGAGATAGAGACAGAGTGAGATAAAATTAGAGAGCGACAAAGAAAGAGTGAGAGGCAGAGAGACAGACAGAGAAAGTGAGAAAAAGAGAGGAATAAAGAGTGAGAGGCAGAGAGACAGAATGACAAAGTGAGACAAACAGAGAGAGAGAGAGATGGGCAGAGACAAGGGAGAAAGAGAGACAGAGACAGAGAGGGAAAGAGACAGAATGAGAGAGAGAGAGAGAAAGAGAGAGAAAGAGAGAGAGAGAGAGAGAGAGAGAGAGAGAGAGAGAGAGAGAGAGAGAGAGAGAGAGAGAGAGAGAGAGAAAGAGACAGGCAGAGACACAGGACAAAGAGTGAGAGGCAGAGAGAAATAAGAGAGTGACAGAGAGACAGACAGAAAGTGAAAGAAAGAGAGACATAAAGAGTGAGAGGCTGAGAGACAGACAGAGACAGAACGAGAGATTGAGACAGAATGAGAGAGCGAGAGAGAGATTGAAGGCCAGCTGTTAGAGGGCTTTATCTGTGGTCCAGGTCCGACAGATGGACACAGGCTTCTAGCGGCCTGTTGCCACGGCAATAGGGGCCGCAATTGGCAGAGCAGCTAAAACAGACACCCAGGGACTCATACACACACACACACACACACACCCCTCTGAGCAGGAGACACAGCAGCGGGCAGTGGAAGACAGAAGTACTGTGATCAAAGTGTAGAGAGTGTGTGTGTATGAGAGACACACTCCAGGGATCAGTGTGTGTATCAGAGTCAGTGTGTACCTGTCGGGCCTTCTGCCAATAATCTGATTCAGTGTTATAAGAGCAGAGCAAAACTCTGCAGACTTCCTTATCTAAACCCATCCGGCTGAGAGAGAGAGAGAGAGAGAGAGAGAGAGAGAGAGAGAGAGGAGGGGGGATTGAAGTTGAGTCCACATTGAGTTGAGAGTATGAGATGCCAGAAAAGAAAAGAGTGAGAGTAACACGGCCATCCAATCACGGTGTAAGAGATGTCTGCCCAATGAGCATCCTCGACTTCTCTACAGTAGTTTTTTAACAGGTGTCATCAGAGATCTGCTTTACTATGAGCCCAGTAAGCCAGTCAGAGTCAAGAGAAACTCACTATGAGCTCCACATCTACATCTGTTCCAGCAAACTGCTTCCAAAAGTTTCATTCTGCAAACCTGTGCAGCAAAACGACGGCCCTGGACTCTTCCCTGACCACGTTCAGTACATGTACACTTTGATGGAGAGAACACAGCGGCCTTGTGGAAACTCTTTTGTGTCTTTCTTTTGTATGTTTTCTTGCATTTAGTAAGACGACATGTGTAAGACTGACAAAACTGCTCATCTTTACTGCCACATACGCCAAAGAAAAAAGTGCCTTAAAGGGCGTCAATTACAGAAAACTGAAGGCTTCCTTTTCTAAAAAATAAGAGTAAACTCTCCACAAAACTCCACAAAAACATTCCTCAGTCCACATAAGAAAAGTCAGCAGTTTAAAATGAGTCTTACACCTAAACCTAAACCTTAACTTCAGTAACCAAGAGACAGCCTTACACCTAAACCTAAACCTTAACCACCTAAACCTAAACTTAAACCTAAACCTTAACCACAGTATCCAAAAGATAGACTTACAGTTAAACTTAAACCTTAACCACCTAAACCTAAACTTAAACCTAAACCACCTAAACTTAAACCTAAACCCTAACTTCAGAAACCAAAAGACAGTCTTACACCTAAACCTAAATCATCTAAACCTAAACCTATAACTAAACCTTAACCTCAGTAACCAAGACAGTCTTACACCTAAACCTAAACCTTAACCAGCTTAACCTAAACTTATACCTAAACCTTAACTTCAGTAATCAAAAGACAGTCTTACACTTAAACCTAAACCTAAACCTAAACCGATCTGATGGTAAAAACAGCAGTTTTCATTGTGATGGCCAAAAAATGTCCCCACTATATATTTAACCTGTAGTCTTATCATTGTGAAGATGTTTGGTCCTCGCAAAGAGGTAAATACCCAAACCACACACAAACACACTCCACCTCTCTCAGGGAGCACGTGCCCTTCCTGACCCTCATGAGAGAAGCTGATCTGTGTGTGTTGGCTTTTCTCTCTCTTAAACACTCCCTGTGTTACTGCTCTCAGTTCTGGCCAAGTCAGGATTAATACCATTCATTACAACTGCATCTGAGCGTGTGTGTGTGTGTGTGTGTGTGTGTGTTTGCGTGTGTATCCAGCCAGGCCACACGCCTGGGCCCCAGAGACCGGCCTCTCTACACGCTACGAAAACAATTAAATGCTGTTCAATGGGCTTACACATAAGACGGGCATGCAGACGCTCTCCATACACACACACACACACACACACACACACACACACACACAGAGAGAGAGAAAAAGAGTTGGCTTCAGTCCAGCATTGCGGCTTGTTGTTAATAACACATCTCTCTATAAAAGCCCAGCGCAGCACCTGAATGGCTCTAATATCAGTGGCCAGGCAGCAAGGAGATTAGAGGGGAATCAGGGGGCTTTCTGCCGCCGCTGCTGGACCCCCCAACTTATTGCTTTATAAAGCTGCAATATACACAACCCAGCCAAACATTTGTAATCTGGCCCAAATCAAATTGTAGCCAGCGCGGGGACTGGTGCAGCGGCCGGCCCATCAAAAGGAGATTTCCCTCTGGATGGAGACCGAGCGGCCTGGGAAACAAAGAGAGAAAAAGCTAGATAAAACATTGTGTGTGTGTGTGTGTGCGTGTGTGTGTGTGTGTGTATATATGTGTGAGTGTGTGTGTGTGTGTGTGTTTTCTTACATACTCAGGACTTTGAGAAAAGCAGCAGGGCTAATCTACGGGACCATCACAAACTACAGACTTCACATCCTTGTAACTAAAGGGTAAAACATTTCTATTTGCTTGCCAAGGTTAAGTTTAAAGGTTTATCCTTACATACAAGCATGTATTTACATGTCAATTTTATGCACCATTTAACAATGCAAACAACCAGCAAAAATGCTCTGAAATGAAATGGAATAAAGTGGTTTTACACTGACTTCCATTAAAAGATAAGAGCATTTATGTACTTACACACTTACCATGTTGGAGATATTAGAGCCATACATATAACATATGGGACAAATGTGCAAACCCACATCCTGACAGTGTACAAAAACTAGTGTGTGTGTGTGTGTGAGCGTGTGTGTGTCAGTAGCTGTGATAGGCTAAGGGCCCCCACACAGACCAGCCTGTCAGGAGGATACTGGAGTTAACAGGGTCACTGGGAGACCAGGGTCAGTGGACAGTGATGAAAGAGGCCAAGGGCAGCTTTAGTGTGTGTGTGTGTGTGTGTATGTGTGTGTTGGGGGGGGGCGGTACGTTTGCATTTTCTTCATCATGACAGTGTGTGTCTCAAGTCGTCATGCACCACTGGCTACTAAAGCGACAGTGGTGATGGTCACACTCCAAAGGTCAGGAGGAGCTGTGAAGGAAGTGCTCTGGGTCACACACACACACACACACACACATGCATGCAGAGCCACCCACACATAGCAGCGTGTCAGCCTCAGTGTGGCCCTCAGGGTGTAAGGCGAGGTGACATCAGATGAGCAAGCTGTAATTGGGCTCTTAACGAGCATCATTTCCCATGTCAGCACACACACACATACACACACAAACCAAACTGGATCATCATGTAGCACAGACACCCAGCATAAAAGCCAACAAGCAGCTCCAGAACCTCCTGTTGTCAGACACACAAACAGCAAACACAAATGTTTTTATAACCTGTCAAGACCTGAGCTAATCATACATCTCATAAAACAGCTATTTAACTGTAATGTAATTTTTTTACAGATTCATGTATAAAATGGTTTATGATTTTTATATAGAATAGAGTATAAAAACGATCACAATCCTCCTGCTCTACAACCTCATAACTCTTTAATGTTTATATGAGGAAAACACTTAAAATGAAGAATAACAACGATAATGAAATAAACATTCAGAATGAAATAAAGAAAGCAAAAATGCCTCATGTCAAGAATACAGTATTTCAGATAATGCATCACTTGCCATATATATATGCACCTATATTGGAAGTCTATGCAGTTCTATTGATCCATTGACCATGTATAGATTACATTAGATTCAATTTGGCCAATGTCATTGCACACAACTTAACCCACCATGCAATGAAACACACATTAGTGAACACACCAGGATGTGGGAGCATCACATGTGCTTGAAGCTCTGGCCAGCCCTATCCACGGCGCCTGAGGAGCAGTTGGGGATTAGGTGCCTCAAGGGCACTTCAGTAATGACCTGCCTGGAGGTCGAACCAGCAACCTTCCGTAACAAGACCAGATCATTAACCACCAGGCCTCGGCTGCCCCCAGCTCACATACATAGTCTACAACCCTAATCTTCACATCAGGTTAAAAAAGAAATGCTACAAAGTGAAAATGTGTGAAAGTAAGCAATTATACATGAAACCTTTAAACTATTACAGTCTCACTTCCCTCAGGTTGTGAGGGATGAATGGGTTTGACTGACAGCTGGACTCAGCTGTGTATCTGCTTTGGAGCAGTAGGGGTAAATAGGGGGAGGAGCCCATGGGAGACCCCGCCCCCAGCTCTAACCCCCAGCATGATCTCAGCCTTTCAATGTGCAAATTGACATCACACTCACACACATATATGCACACACTTGCCCAGTGAAATAACATTTCAATCTGAGGGCCTGTATGCGCCAGGCGGACCCCTGCAGATACAACTGAACATCACTTTTTCAGCTCTCCCATGAGGCCTCTCTCCATCCTGCTCTCGTTCTCTCTTTCAGTCCATGCGGAGAGATTTGCTGCTGGGATTCGTGGCTAATTCCCGCTCAGCGGTCATGAAAAATGTATAATGCAGAGAGGCTGTAGGGAAATGCAGATATGAGCCTGCTTCCTCTGCAGCAAGGCCCCATATTAGTGGCCCATTACTCTTTTCTTCCCTCTCACTCACTCACTCTCGCTTGTATCACAAGCCTAAAAAATTAAAACCTTCCATGGACCAATTTGCAGAGGCTGCTGCAGGACTTTTATGTTGTGAAA
Source organism: Crenuchus spilurus (assembly GCA_036984385.1). Taxonomy (NCBI): domain Eukaryota; kingdom Metazoa; phylum Chordata; class Actinopteri; order Characiformes; family Crenuchidae; genus Crenuchus; species Crenuchus spilurus. The sequence continues at coordinate 17,204 of BRDA01072337.1, read as the reverse complement.
TCTTTAAAAGAGACAGAATCCAGTTTTGTGTGCTGCTGTCAGTCATCCGGTGAAACAGAGTCAGTGTTACAGGCATCATTCAGTGAAGAGTGACAGACACTCCTAATCACCTGTCAACCAGCAGTCATTTTCTTGGCTTGAATGCACTTGTGTGTAATATTACAGATCATAATAGCCCCTAATTAGCATTTGGCCATTTAGCTTTACACTAAGCAATGCAATTTTGGAAGTTATGCCGCATGCAGTTTTAAGAAAGCACATATGGTTTATTAACCCTATGCAGATCAATTAAAAGCTACATCATGGTAATCTGTAGATAATGATGTGGGCTTTGCTAAGGCTGCACTCAACAGTGGCTGCAGACTGCAGACTATATTCATTCCACTGATAGTGTTAATACAGTGGGCTGCACATGTGACCACTGTTATTATTTCAGTCAGCGGTGTTTCTGCATACAGGTGTATGCAAACGTTTGGATACCTCTGGTCAAATGACAAATTCTACTTACTGTCACATCTCCAAAAAGGAGAATATTGTTAAAAAATTCATTTGTATTCATCATTTAATTTTAAAAGTAATTCTCTGCACTGACCTGGGTTTGGCTAGGATTGTCTGTAATACCCTGCCCTGCTCCCGATAAGGGGGTAGGGGACAAACCGCAACCCTAATCAGGATTAAGTGGATAAGATAATGGATGGAGGGAGGTAAACTGTCTTATTTTACATGCTTTACAAGTAAAGTGACATATTCCATCTTTTTATTATTATTATTATTGTTGATCACTATGTTTTATAGCTCATGAACATCAGAAACATTCAGTTTAATGTAATCTGCTGCAGAAGTTCACATAAATGTTGGCACTTGTAGGTTTGCTTTGCTTTTCATTTCATCACAAATCAGCTGGATGGGGTTTAAGTCTGGAGACTGTGCTGCCACTCCATGGTTTCAAGCTGACCATCTTGTTGTTTTTTTTTCCTGAGCTAGTTCTCGAAGAGCTTGAACTTATGTTTTGGGCCATTATCTTGCTGTAGGATGAACCCCTGACCAGCTAGGTACATACCTGAGGGTATTACATGGCACTGCAGAATGCTGTGGTAGGCATGGTGGCTCAGGATGCCTCTCACTCTGTAGGAATTAGCACCAGCTTTCAAGGCTTGATGTACCTCCATTACTGCATTATTGTAATAATAATGAATTGCAATAAATTACTAGAAAAATTGAGGTGCTCTAAAATTTTGGCTGGTAGTGTGTAAACGGTGAGAAAGTGTACATGATAACATGGTAATAGGGAATATGACCAATCAAACAAATGCCACAGTAGAGGTCTATCAATATTGGTATGTGTTGACTTTGAGTGACCAAAGCCCCGCCCACCACCATCTCCTATTGGCTAACACACTGTACCCTTTGCCAAACGCTGCACTCTCATCTTGCATGTATGTCTGTCATCTGTAAGCACACTGCTCTCAGTGAAATCAATGACAAGATGTGCACTTTTTTACTAATACCAATCTGCCTGTGTGACATCATCCCACTTCCTGCAACAGGAGGCCAGTTACAGACCACAGGACTCTACATACACTGAATCTGTCCCTATAGTCACATTCTGTTTTATCAAAAATCAGGAATAAAATCCATAAATCCATAAATACTCCGAGATACCCAGCGGCTACGGAAGATCCTGCGAGATCAGTCGCTCCAGAAAGACGGCTGCTTTCATTGATGCTAATGGATGCACTGTGCATGTGTGGAATATTTTTAGTAGAACTTTCAGTTCTTCCTCAGATATAATACGGTGACATTTATGGAGAGCCCTGGGCTAAACAGATCTAATAGAAAATGTCAAATAAGGCCGATCATTTTGTCAAACGCTAATAACCAAACAAGCAATATCTGATCTGATGTGAGAGACGATAATAATGTAACTGTAATGGCATCAGGACAATTCACTGTCTCGCTGGCTGTCACACACACACACACACACACACACACACACCCCTCCAAGGAGACTGTTTCCCTGGTCCTGGCCGTTGCTATGGCAACACTAACAGTGTGCCCAGCTTCAGAAGCAGATGTAATTTCAGACTTCCGACAGCCAGAGGGAGCGCTAGCAGTGTTCCGCTCTCCAAAGCCCCTCCATCGCACCGCTGACTGATTAGAAATGTGTCGAGGCTGGACCGTACCATCTCACTGTTCTGCTGTGGTGGCGGGTTGTCAGCAGTGGGCACCTGAACGGCTTTATTTCATCATCTCTATCATTAAAGGAACCAAAGAGCTGTATTTAATAAGAGAATAGACAAAGATCTGCTGAAAGCTCTCAAAACAGAAGAGAGGAGAAAAGAAGAGAAGAAAGAGAAGAGAAGAGAGGAAAAGAGGAGAGGACAAAACAAAGGAGTCAATAAAACAGGAGAAGAGAAGAGAGAAGATGAGAAGAGAAGAGAATAAAATAGGAGAAGAGAACATAACAGAACAGAAGAGACAATAAAACAGGAGAAGAGAAGATTAGAAGAAAGAATAAAACATGAGAAGAGGAGAGAAGAGAAGATTAGAAGAAAGAATAAAACATGAGAAGAGAAGAGAAGAGAAGAGAAGAGAAGAGAAGAGAAGAGAAGAGAAGAGAAGAGAAGAGAAGAGAAGAGAAAGCTTAACAGAACAGAAAAGATGAGACAATAAAACTGGAGAAGAGACGAGAAGATGAGAAGAAAAAAATAATAAACTGAGCAGAAGGGAAGAGAAGAGAAGAGAAGTAGAGAAGAGAGGCAAATTTCCTGCACATAGAAACACATTAAGTCCACACCTTCTCCTGCTTTCCCCTAATGCATTAGTTAATTAAGACTGTAGATTGATTAGAGCCTGCAGTTATGAAGCCTCTTCCCCTCTCTCTCTCTCTCTCTCTCTCTCTCTCTCTCTCTCTCTCTCCTTTATTTTTCTTCCAATTTCCTCTTCCTCTTTACATGACTAATTGTAAGTATATGATGTTTGTTTTCATTATTTTCTCTGATTTAAATGTTTTACAGCATTTGAATTCCAGCTGCCCTTTATGCTGTGTTTGTATTTCTTAAATAAACAGACTAATATTACTTGAAAATGCCCTTACATTAATATTCAGTCAGTTCTATTGTCTGATTCATGCTTATGGCTCACACAGTGTTAAGGGCAGATAATGTAAATATGACAAAAGACTAACGTTTCCTGAGAGCGACAGTTGTGCTTATTTTTAACAAACGCGACCCTCATATTTTCCTAATAAACATCACTGTGGTCAACAAGTAACCTAATTTATTCTACCAAAGCCACCAGTCCACACCTAACCCAAACCTCAGGAAGTGTATTTATCCCAAAGTGGTGAATATACAACCCAACACTCAGTCATTAAAACCACTAGAACAGCAGCCAGACTCTCCACACTTTATAATTCAACCCTGTCAAGCTGTCTGCATGTGTAAAACGTAACAGCAGAGCTCACACAGCCTGGAAGTGAGCGGGATGGAGAGGATTTCAGCTCGGCAGCATGTCCAGCTCTACAAATCATCTCCAGTTTACACACAACTAAGTTTACATTTTACACCAGCCTGGGTCTGATACTGAGACATGTGATCATCCTGTGTATGTGTCTGTATGTATATATATATATGGTGGTCCATGCTACTACTGTGAAAAAGGAAAAGTATAATTTTTATTAAGTTAAACTGATATTTGGGCTCAAAGCTCAATCAAATGAAACCAGATTTATTGTAAATGTAACTTTTACTAACAGAACGTCAGTGACTGTAAACAATGCTGCTTAGTTTGTTTAGTTTACTTACTGTAACCTCATTATTTACTCACTTTTTCTATTTTATTCTTTACTATTAAATATTCATTACATCTCACATGGTGAATTAAAAATATTTGTGGTACTTTTGATGACTCACATAGTCAGTCAGAGTGAGCATCGCAGCCCCTCTCAGTTATAGTAATATAGTAATAGTAATAAAAGAGTTTGTTGTTGGTTTCTGTACTTTTTGATATGATGTCTGTATAAACTGGTCATAATCACTTATATGAGAAGCTTACATTGAGCCTAAACACCTTTAATATTAAGTCTTTTTTTTCACCACATTGTTAATTCCAGCACTACTTTAAAATAAGAGAGTGGAAGTTAGATTTTTTTGGAAGTCGGAAATTTTGAATCATTGAATTAAATAATTAATTTTCAATGTGCTATAAGATGAAGCTAATAAAGGCTTGAAATATGTCACTTTACATTTAATGAATATACAAATATAAGACAGTTCACCCATTTGAATTAAATTCTGAACAAAAATAATTAATAATTAATCATCATCATCATCATCTTCATCATCATCAAGTACATTCTACATGTTTTAAGTCCTACACCTTGCAATACCTGGAGGTGCTGACCGTGACCAAAGCCTTGCATAACAATGTGGTCTGGTTAAAGTCTCTCAGAGCTGCTCATTTCTCCCACATTCAACATGCTGACTACCAAATATATCCCAGACCTTCACATGTGCCGCTGTGAGACAATCAGTGCTGTTTACTTCATCTCTGAGTAGTCATAATCTTTTGGCTCATTGTTTCAGTCATAAGGCTGCAGGATGCTTCTGCTGCACAACCACCTGACAGTATCAAAGCATCAGGAGGAGCAGCTGGATGTCTGCCAGGGGTCAAAGGTCAGGGTCACCTGGGCCACTGTGCTGTCTCTGTGAGTAGAACACACGCCATGCTCCAGAGACTGTGTGGCGTGTGTGTGTGTGTGCGCACACGTGTGTGTGTGTGTGTGTGTGTGTGTGTGTGTGTGTGTGTGTGTAGGTGCGCAAGGACAGAGAGAGAAAAAAACTCATCTGAGTGCTGTCAGTTCCTCTCCACTGATTGGTGGAGATAATAAGTCCAGTTTATTGTTGCTTTACAGTTACAGGTCCAGTGTCTTTATGTTGCACTTCATATAGTATATACTGTACTTCTCTATTTATTTGATTTATCTGATCTATCTGAGACAAATAGATATACAGACATATAAACAAACAGACAGACAAACAGACATAAACAGTTACATGGATGGATGGATGGATATGTGAGTGGGTGGATGGACAGACAGACAGACAGACAGATAGACAGACAGATGATAGATAGATAGATAGATAGATAGATAGATAGATAGATAGATAGATAGATAGATAGATAGATAGATAGATAGATAGATCAGTTAATCACAGCTGTGTATTGAAAGTTAAAAAGTTGATCATCTACACTAATAATTGTGTCTTTTCACTGATTCTTCACTGAATAAAAGTACTGAACCATGTCTATATCAGCCAAATTGTGGAAGGTCAGAAATGCCCACACACGATGAGCATTGAGTGACTTTGTGATGAGCGGTAATGTGCTCTCTGACTATGAATAACAGTCTGTTCTCTGTAAAACAGGACAAAGGAACAGATCAAATCTTCATGTCATACAGTGTCAGAAAGCACACAGGCTGGCTGAGGCTGTTATACAGAAACACTCTGTATACACTTCTCACTCTGAATAAGTGCAGGACACAACACATCAAACCTGCCTTTATAGTGGTTAGCTGAAGGACACAGAGACACCTCCCTCACACACACACACACACACACTCACGCACATGATTATGTAATTCAGCAGCCAAAAGGCAGAAGGCCAGCTTGTCCTGTAGACCACCAGCGGCTCTGTGGTGAAGAAAGACCCTCAGGACAGCGAGGGCATGCCAGCTCATCTTCAGTCTGAACACAGCACATGGCCACCAATACCAGAGAGAGAGAGAGAGAGAGAGAGAGAGAGAGAGAGAGAGAGATGAGGGGGGAGTAGGGAGAGAACTTGTATAGAAAAATGAAAGAGAGAAATAGCAGGTATGAGGATCAAGAGACAGAAAGATGGAAAGAAATTGAGAATTAGAGATAGAGAAAAAGAAAATAGAGAGGGGGATAGAAAGGATATGTATAAAGAGATGAAGGGGTATAGAGAAAAGAACAATAAAGAGAGAGAAAGGTAAAGAAAGATAGATTAATAGAAAGAGAAGAGAGAAAGAGGAGAAAGAAGGGAAGGGAGAAATAGACAGAAAGTGAGAAAGAGAAATAGAGCAAGTGAGAAAGAGAGTTAAAGAGAATGTGATATAAAAAAGAGAGAGGGGAAGGGATGTATAGAATAAAGAGAGGGAGGGTAGAAGCAGAGAGAGAGAGTGTCAGCAGACAGATACCCAAAGAGAGAGTGAAAGAAAAACAGAGAGAGAGAGAGAGAGAGAGAGAGAGAGAGAGAGAGCTGTTCTAGGAGAATGAAAGAGCAGCCTCAGGTCTATCAGGACTCTTTCCAGGCTGTCTCTGGATGTGCTTTGATGGCTCTTGGAGGAGCTGAGAAGTAAATTAACATTTATGCCAATTTTGAAAATCAAATTCCTGTGTGTATCCCAAACAGGGACAAACAGAGACCGTATCCTCTAATCCCAGGTCACCTCCAACCACACAGGTGTGTATTACATCACAGGACTGATATACAGCAAAGCAATGATATTTAGCAATGACTACAAACGATGGGAACTGAGTACAGTCACATATAGTCATTGACAAATGACAGCAGAGACATGTTAAACCAAATTTACTAAACTGCAGCAGGCAGTGTTACTGGTTACAGGCATTTTTAGACCCTCAGAAGTAAAATGTGTAGTTTTAATATCAGCTGAGTCCAGCTTTATAACTGCTGGTACCTAAAGACTGTCCTTGGGATGTTCCTCAGATAGCATCCTGAAACTGGCTTCAGCTGTCTCCTGAAGGCTTTAGCCACTAAAGCGAGGTGAGCAGGGGAAAAACCCAGCGAGAAATCTCTGCAGATTAGGATCTAACCCGTGTGCCTGCGGAGTTGGAAATAATCCCAAAAGCAAAGGGCCCTGGGGCAGTGGTGGGATTAAAGTAGCTGAATACAAATAAATCTCCAGAGTACCGGGGGCTTTCTCACTGACACATCAATGCAACCCCTCATTTACAAAAAAACCTTTCATGAGTGGGGTTCAGAGAGAGAGAGAGAGAGAGAGAGAGAGAGCCCGAGTTGTAGAAACAGACAGATTCAGTCAGAACAGTTCACAGAGCCAATGAAAGCCAATAAAAACATGAAAGAAAAAGGAACAGGAACAACAACAAAAAGGGATTAAAAGAAGCGATTCAAACCGGGGAAAAAATGGTGGAAAGAGGAAGCCAGAGGCAGACGAGCCCCTCTCCCTTCATCTGAAGAGCCAGCCATGATGCCTCAGTCTAATTAAACCAAATTACACCGCGAGGCTGAATCCAGCTCCACATATTCCCCATGTACACCTTTCCCTGTTCTGCCTGGCCTCGCAAAATATCCTCAATTACTCCTCCAGTCAACCTCCTTAATGATTTTTCTCTTAGCGAGAGAGAGGAGAGAGAGGGGAGTGGGTGGCTGCCGGAGATGTGGGGAGGGGGGGGCTTCACTACAACGATGCTTAGTGTAGCAAAGCCTAATTTAATGTGCCCTTTTCTATGTGTGTAGGCAGCGCAGTCAAAACAAATCTAGATGCGTTTAATGTGGGCATTAGTATGAAATGGCCAGTGAAATCTAGGTCTGCCCTGTGAAACGGAGGGAGAAGAAAACCTGCATGGACGAATCGGGTCAGCTAGTCGCCCGGCTGAGCTGTAGCCCCACTCTCTGTGACAGCTCCAGTGACCAATCAGAAACTGACCTCTGTGAGAATACATAATGGCAGTGAAGAGCATTGTTACGAGTTATTGTTAGTTGTATTGTTACAAAGGCTATTTTTGTCATTGTGCTTGATAACCATGTAGAGTCGCCAATCATACCATCGTGAACAAATCAAGACATTTCAAGACATTACAGCATAAAGTCACACTGAGCTTTGGCATCAACTTCTGAAACTTTTGAAACTGCTAGTTTGACATTACTCTGATGTTGACAGAGATAAGATCATTCATATTTCACATAAAAGTCACATTCAAACATCTGCAAATGTTGCAAGGGAGAGATGCCTGCAAGGAAGCCACACAAGTCAGCAGGAAGTGCCAACACTGCCACCAAGTGGATAAAAATGAACCTGACATTTGCTTTGTGTTGTACATAGTTGTATATAGCCATAGACCAGGGGTGTCACAATCCAGTCCTGGAGGGCCGGATTCCTACACAGTTTAGTGATCTTCCTGATCAAACACACCTGATTCAGCTCAGCAGGTAATTACCAGGTTTGATTGCCGTGTCAGAGCAGTGAAATCACCAAACTGTGCTGGACATCAGACCTCCAGGACTGGAGTTTAACACCTCTGCTGTAGACACTATAAAGGAGATCACTAAATGTAATATAAATAAAGCTCGTAATGCTCAACATGGCGTCTGTTTGCTGAGAAAGCACCACCCTTTAAAAAAAAGCCAATTATATTGCTGCTTATGCAAAGAATTAGAAACCCTCCATCATTATGGAGAACTACAAAATCACAGTAGCTGGCAACTTGAAAAAAACATGTTTTTTTTTATATGTTACTGAGCCAAATGTTACAAACTATGACATTTTGGCAGATTTTAGCAGTGAATACAAATATATTTCTGAAACATAAATTTGAGGTCCAATTTGGAGTCTTTTGGTCTCTCTGAATTCAAAGAGAGTGGAGTATGGTTTTGTACGAATGGAAATAACTGCTTATTGACGTTGCAAAGAAGGCCATTGAGTGACCAGACTTGTTTTATATATAATTTTTATATTTATTTTTCATCTGAATATTTATAATTTACATTGTTTACATGTGTTAACATTTAACCTCTTTAAAAGATTTCAATGACCATGTGTGTGTTTTTACAGTAATATTTTTGTAAATTTTTCAATAAATGTTTTTACAGTAATGTTATAGTAGATTTGACAGTACATGTGTGTTTTTACATCAATGTTATAGTAAATGTTAATGTGTGTTTTTACAGTAAATATGTTTTTACAGTAATGTTATAGTAAATTTTATTGGTAAATGTGTGTTTTTACATCAATGTTATAGTAAATGTTAGTTAATGTGTGTTTTTACAGTATTTTTATAGCACATTTTACAGTAAATGTGTTTATACAGTTGTTATACTACATTTTACAGTAAATGTGTTTTTTACAGTAATGTTGTATTATATTTTACAGTACATGCGTTTTTTACAGTTATGTTATACTACATTTTACAGTACATGTGTTTTTTACAGTTATAGTAAATTTTATTGGTAAATGTATGCTTTTATAGTAATGTTATAGCAATTTATATGCTAAATGAGTGTTCTTTGGTCCAATATACTGGTACTGTATGTTCTGTATATTTCAAATCACAGCAGGATACTGTTGACTGAACATCTCAGGAGCTACACTGGAGCTTTGCTTTCTGGACAGGACATTAAAGCAATGACTCAAACGTTCCCATAACACTAAACAAGCCTCAGTGCAGACAGTCTATAAACTTTATAGGTGTCTAACCTAAGTGTTGACACTATTTGAGGAAGTAGGTGCACTTTTAGTGTTTACACTGAGCCATAGTTGCTATAAATGCTGCAAGCTTTCATGTTAAAGTTTACAACAGACATTAAACTTGATCGCCGTCCAAAACAGCACTTCTGTGCAGCATCGGCTGTCAGCGGATACGATGCTTTGGGTCGAATTCCATCTGTTAGGATTACAAGTGCGAACCTGTTTAAAAGCTTACATTTATGAAGTGCTGGAAGTGCACTGAGGAGGTCATTAGGACGACCTTATGTACAAAGCATTCTGTACATTACTGGATAATTAGGCATTTTTAGAGACTTACTGCAGCATATTTGCTGTATAACAATTCAGAAATGATGAAGTTTAAAGTGGAAAATCTAATTTTCTTAATTTTGAGTGATATCTGTAGATGACTAACAAACACTATCAGTAACATATCAACAACATATCAGTGAACCAGCAGCAGAAAAACATCTGAAAACATTCAAATACATAAACTGTAGCCATACTGTTAATATATAATACATAAAGTAGATCTTAACCTAATTCTTACTCTGGCACTGATCCAAATCCTCATTTTAACCTTAAACCTAAACCTAATTCTAACCCTAACCCTGGCCTTAATTTCAGTCCATCTTTAGACTTCACCCAAACCTAATCCTAACCCTCACCCTGGCTCTAATCCTAACCTTAATCTTAATTTTCACTTTGGTCTTAACAGTAATCCTTAATGCTAAACACTTAATTTCAAATTAAGACCTAATTATAATGTTCACCTTGGCCCTAATCCTAATCCTATCATTAACCTTAACCTCAATCTATAACCTAACCCTTAGTCTGGCTCTAATTCTAACAATAGTCTTAACCTTAAGTCTCACTTTGGTCTTAATACTAACCTTTACATTAATCTCAACACAAAACCTAATCCTAACGCTCACTCTGGCCATAATTTTAACCCTAACATTAATCTTAAACCAATACCTAATCCTAATGTTTACCTTGGGCCTAATCCTAATCATATCCTTAACCTAACCCTCACTCTGGCTCTAATTCTAACCATAGTGTTAATTTTAAGTCTAATTTTGGTCTTAATTCTAACCTTAATTTTAATCTCAACCTTCACTCTGACTATAATTTTAATCCTAACATTAATCTCAAACCAAGACCTAACCCTAATGTACGTTTTGGCCCTAATCCTAACCTCAATCTTAACCTCAACCCAAAACCTAATCCTAACTCTCAGCATGACCCAAATCCTTAATCTCAATCTATAACCTAACCCTTACTGTGGTCCTAATCCTGACCATTATCACCTTAAACATACTCAGAAAGGCTGAAACATAAAAAGCAGAACTTCCTCTTTAATGTATTAAAGCCAGATCTCTGTAAAATAAGTCACATTTTAACAGTCTGTAAATGCTGCTGTGTTTGATTTTAGTAAACCTACTGGTGCGTTTTAATGGGCTGCTACAGGTATCCTGCACGGCCAGTTACAGTAATGAAACACAGAATAACTGTCAGTTTCTTCCAGAATAAACTAACAACAGACAATTTTACAGGTTAAGAAATACAAGCCTTGATTTCCTGTCACTGTATAACAATGCAGGGTCTAGTTAATAAAGACAGAAGTAAGAAATATTCAACAAATAAGATTCTTTTTCTTTTCAAATTTGAAAGGAAAGCGTGACATATTTCTCCTCTAATTGAACGCAAGACACTGAAGAACAGTTTTAGACACAAATAACACTTCTATAGCTGTGTAGTTCATTCCATATCAGTCTATACTGCAGCAGACCTGAATCAATATACTCATTCCACAATGTGAAACATATGCTATATTTCTGCTACAGAAACCTTCTCCCAGATATTAAAACTCAAGAAAACAACACATAAGGAAATTTTCTTTTAAAAAAATAAAAATTTGATACAAAATAATGTTATTTTAGTGAAGAAACATTCATGATTTTTTACTAATTTCATATTGCAATTTCATTTTCTTTAAAAGATGGCTGACATTTAAAACAATGACATTTCTCTGTTTAAACACTGCAGCGTTCTCTTGACTTTTTATACATTTTAGCACAGGAGGTTTTTTTTAACTTCTTAAAGTTTTATTACAACCTACAGTGGAGGTCCCCAACCACCAGACTGGGGATTGGTCATAGAAAAGCAGAGCTACAAGGAAACTAAACTCAGACAAGGCTAAATGTGCGAGGCTATTTTCTGTGGTGTCGATATTCACACTTAAGTGGGCATGGACAGCCAATGCTGCTCCATTTCTCTCCACTGTCAGCCACACCCACAAAACAGCATTGTGAATGTAAGTGTGATTATTTTATGCACTCACTAATGAGCTGAGCCCAATGTTACCTAAAAATGAAAACACTAACATCACCCATTTTTAGATATAAAATAAAAGGCCAATTTGCTATATAAGATGTTGAAACTTCAAGAAAAAAGATGTTTAAAATACAATGAGTCATATCTAAACTCTGGTTTTATTGTAAGCCATAATGTATATTAAGCGTTTTTTCACGTACATCAAATGTAATAACTGTGTAGGTAAACAACATACTGACCATTTTGAGCCAATTGTGTTTACAATGAATTTAAGATAATAAAAATAAATTAATTAATAAAAGTATTTTACGGTATTCATATTTTAAAATGGTATGATAAAAATATGTGGCCTTATGCTATGCCAAAATGTTCTAGGCCTGACTGTAGTCCGCAACTCACAGCAGTGACTTGACATTAATGAAGCTCATTGTGGTATTTCAAAAAGGTAGAAACTTTTCAATAAAAATCAATAAACTTGTTTAATTTAAAAAAATAAACAGAACATATAATTTTAGACTCTCTGTTGTTTGCGTAAAGTACATCAACCTTAATGTTCTAATCCTAATCTTAACTCTGGCCCAAATCCTAAACTTTTCCTTGATGCATAGCCTAATGCTCACTCTGGCCCTAATCTTAATCTAACTCTAACCTTAATATCAACCCAAAACTTAATCCTAACTGTAAATCCTAATCTCAACCCAAAACCTAATTGTAATCTTAACCCTTATCTCAACACAAAACTTAATCCTAACCCTAAACCCTAATCTCAACCCAAAAGCTAATCATAAGCTTACCCCTAATTTCAACACAAAACTTAATCCTAACCCTAAACCCTAATATTAACCCAAAACTTAATCATAATCTTAATCCTAATCTCAACACAAAACCTAACCCTGTACCTTTCCTACACTGTAAATGAGGGACACCCTCAGTGTACCCCAATTTTAAATAAAGCTGATTAAGGATTAATTATTAATTATATAAATCACTGACATTGTGTGGTGCTGTGTTCTGACTGGTCGGGGCTCTTGTAACTCACCGGGAGGCTGGAGGGGCGGTCCTGCTGGATCAAGCCCATTTCATCATGGTTGGATTTCCCAGAATTCCCAGCAGGATGGCTCCTGTTCCCATAGTTCTCTTGGGCCTCCTGAGAGAGTGAGAGCGGGAGAGAGTGTGAGCTGCAGGCTTACATAATTTATAAGTGCAAAAGAGTCTCTATTCCAGCAACAAACACTACACACACAGCTAGTCAGTAACGTTCAAGCTGAACTGGCCCTCTTCAGTGAGTTTAGAGGAAAAACGAATGCAGTTTTCTTTTAGTTTTTCTCAGCCTGCACAAACTGGCTTGAATACAGAATGATATTCGTGATGATATGGTTTTAATACAGTTGTTAATAATCTTTCTGACCAAAGAGAACAAGCAGTGCATCTCAATTTTTCCTCAATAAAGTGAAATGAAGCGCAAAGGGCATTTAAAGTAAATCCAATGCACTTGTAGATCTCAGGTTAGAGTGAGAAAAGGCCTCTGTGCTGTAATAAGACAGCGCCAGGGAACAGATGTTAAATAAATGTTGACATTATTTGGCAATCATTGCTGACACATAATGCAGATTGAAGGGCATTTTTCTCTTAATATTTACCCATGAGAAAATGACCTATGTACACAATAATCAGCTCTAAAACTGAAAGATTGAATGTCAGTGAGCCGTATTCTTCCCCATTACGTGAACAAGCGGCTCAGACTGGCACCATGCCCAGCTGGTATTCTATTACCTATTAGGAAGTCATTCATTTATACAGCGCTCCTTAAAAATACACAGCACTTCCTACTGTAAACAATCTGAAGATGAAAAACAGACAGGCTCTTAAACTGCAGGTTCAAGAGGAGGGAATAAACTATCCCTTACACAAATACTGCACAGGTGTGCACACGCGTACGTGGATGCTCATGCAGTATTGAGAATGCCTGCTGATATCTGATATTTACTCAGGCATATATGGGCTGACTGCACTTGTGAGTGGTAAGAAAAGTGGGTCAGATCCAGGTCAGCCTCCTGTCTCTTGTTTACAACGCAAGGTGATGACATAATCGTCTACTTTCACTTTTGGTTCAGCCGGTATATGCATTTATTTCCAGCAGATGCAGGCTGTAATTTCTCAATTTTCAACATTACAGGCTGTGTTTACCTTTTCCAGCCCACCGCTCAAGCAGACGAGTGCAGCACCACGTAACTGATAAGACTTCCACACTCAGCTGGCCATGCTGAAAACTCTAATCAATTCTCCAGCTGAAATGAACACGCGGGAATTTCTACGTCTCTGCTGAGATGTTTCTCAGTCGAAAACTGCGAATCGCTCGCCTGGTAGAACATATCTAACTCATTCTTGCCTGAAGGGAATATCCTAGAGCTAACTCTGTTGTGTGATGCTGCTGCTTTAAAAGAAAACTGACTATACATAAGCATTTAGATAAAGGATCCTGATGCCATGAATAAAGACAATACAGTACTAAAACTAATTCTGATGATTTTTTTTTAATTTCTGCATAAGACAAAGTGTCTCAGAGCAGTTTAATGCTCTATTCTAGAGAATAGTTCAGAGTGGTGATGATAGGAACCAGACATCTGAAGTATAAATGATTCTAAAATCTGCACCAGATGAAGTGAAAGGGTTGTGACAAAAACGTCTTTATTATATGAAAGATGTGGCTGTGAATCCAAAATAACACACATGGAGACAATATAATAACCAACGAGTACTGTGACACACAAGAGGACATTTAAACCAAACATAATTACACGAGATGAGGAACCAGGGCTGTGGAATAACGAAACAGGAGAGCGCATTGACTATACATGCCTGGGCATGACATGGGTGAAGACATGACATAGCATGTTGATGATGTAAACATAAACAAAAGGCACGTGGACAAGAAAGAAACGGGGCTGCGAGTCCCCTACCCTCTCACTGGGTGCAGGGCAGGGCATTACACTATTCAACTAAGCCCAGGACAGGGCGCCAATCCATCACTGGGTACACACACCAACAAACACACAATTTAGAGTACCCAATCCACCTGAACCTGATGTTTTTGGACTGTGGGAGGAAATTGGAGACCCCGGAGGAAACCCATGCAGACACGGGGAGAATACGGAAACCCAGATGGGGACTTGAACCCAACACCTCAGAGCTGAAAGGTGAAAGTGTTAATCACTAAGCCACCGTGTCGCCCCTACATGTTCTTTTTTAGGTTATTATTTTAGAAAATTTCAGTATTTTCATAGAAAATAACTTTTTCACAATTTTCCAAATTTGGATATGCACTACTATACACTGATGAGCCATATTAAACCACTAATAGGTGCCATGAACATTACAGTGGCATTTGTATAGGGGTGGAATTAGGGATGTCCCGATCCGATCTCAAAGATCGGAATCAGGCCGATCACGACATTTTTTAACTGATCGGTATCGCCTTTTCTGAACACAAACCAAAGCCCGATCTTTGTCGTAAACAAAGGAGTCGTAAAACGAGAGCAGAGCTTGTAACAGAACGTGATCTGCATTTAATACAGTGACATGCGGTGAGGTTCATGGTTGGTGAGGCACCGACTCCTTATATATAATATATAAACCCAAAAGGGTGGCTTATTCAATTGGCTACTGGTTATTTCATATCTCATCAGCGTTCTTCACACACACACACTCTCTCTCACACATGTAAGGTACATATTAAAGGTACGTAAAGACAAGAAAAAACGTTACAATTACAGCAACGAGAGGAAGCTCTGCATCCTCCGTGCTCTTCTTTCTCACTCGCCTCTGTAAAAGCACAGCAGCAACAAGCACCCGTTGGCTCACGTACGTCCCCCTTCAGTTCGGCAGAGTACTGCCCTGCCTATTAATTTTAATAGTACAAATTTAATACGGCACCTAAAAAATAAACATTTAACAGAATACAGTGACTTCGTTCAGACAGCTCAGTTAAAGGCTGTATCTAAGTAATCTACTCTATCAGAAAGTTTTAAAAGAAAAGTTCTCTCGAGACGGCGCTCTGGCCAAGAAGATTACAGAGAGGGTCACTGAATTCATTGCTTTGGATGACCAGCCGATCGCTGTGGTAGAGAATACAGGTTTTCGGCGTCTTTTAGAGCTTTTGAAAACACTTAACAATAGTTTGGAAGCTGGCAGTTTTTCCCTAAAGCACTGCAGTTGTTAAATATAAACATTGGATTCATTTTATTAACTGTAATGTAATGTGTGCACTGTGTGAAGAGTTTTATCTAGTTCTTATCTAGAAAATAGAAGTATTGATTTGAGACTCTGTATCGGGAGACACTAAAAAATTAATGACTCGGATCGGATCGGATCGGGAACAGAAAAAACGTGATCGGGACATCCCTAGGTGGAATATATTGGCAGTACGTGAATGGTCAGGCCTTAAAGGCTTTGAGGAACAACATAAAGATTTGGGCTCCACATTTCCTAGATGTCAGTCAAATCAAGCATCTGTGGGATGTGGCTCCACTTCACAACTTACAGGACTTAAAAGAATCTGCAGTCAATGTAGTATCAGATTCTACAGGAGACCTTCAGAAGTCTTGAAGACTGCATGACTCAATGGGTCAGAGCTATTTTGGAAATATTGAGGACCTACACAATACTAGGCAAGTGGTTTGAATGTTATGGTTGATTGGTGTAGTCATGAATAGTCAAATGTCTTCATTTGTGTTGTACACATTTTGATTCCTGGTTCCATGTAAGCCAATTTCTCTACAAAGCAACATTTCACTCTGACTTCTATTACACTAAAATGTCTATGAAAATAATCTGAAATAATCTGTTAATGTTTAAAAGTCTGGCCCAGTGTGGTCTAACCTTGCCTCTACTACAGCTTCAGTGAATAACACATTTTATTAATTTAGAACACACCAAACAATTTATGGAATAATGCACCAGCAATACAAGCGCACCTGAATTGCATGTAATCCACATTCACATACAAACGTATCCCACTGCTTCTAATGGAGTTTGATAGTAGAATAATCAGGAAAGGGGGCTTGCAGAGCACCAGCTCAAGTGGGAGGTGGTGAATGTGAAAAGGTAAAGAGAATTATAGCACATTAGCCACAGAGAGAGGCAGCACAGTAATATTAGCTTATGTAAGGTCCTGTCAATGGGGTGATTTTGTAGCATTCACAGGTGGAAGACACTTTAATAAAGGCATTAGGGGTGAAATGAGGGGAAAAAGTGATTCCTCTTTATCATTTTCCCCCAGCAGTAAGGCTACAGTCTGAGGATCAATCATAAGGGCCTTTCCATCTCTCTCTCTCTCTCTCTCTCTCTCTCTCTCTCTCTCTCTCTCTCTCTCTCT
>BRDA01072335.1:3092-14188 GCA_036984385.1 Crenuchus spilurus | reverse complement strand
CAGTCATTAAATGATACTAAAAGCTTTATATTAAATCTATATATTAACTGAAGCTTGACATCACAGCATCACACAAAAAATACTGTAAAATGCAGTGAAATTACAATGGTAAGATGTGGCTTTTGGTAAAATATGGGAATACTGTGAAAAGCAAGGCTTTATTCACAGTACTACTGTATAATGATGTCATACTACACCAGTAAAGCATTTTACAGTACAGTACATTTTTCAGCCCTGAAAATGGTCAGATGTCCCTGTTGTCAAAAGTCCTCAGGATTACTATTTCATGGGCTATCATAAACAAAGTAAACTTCCTTGTTAAATAAATAGCTGTTTTGTTGTTTGTGGAGTTTTGGATTCACAGGTTAGCTTCCTAGCTAAGAAAACCAGTACTACACAATGTTTTAGCTAGTTTTAGCTACTTCGCTAATGCTAATTCTTAACAAACTTTAATTTTCCTATGGTTTATCATTACATGTTTTCCTAGTTATTAAATGTGTTATAATAATAATAATAATAATAATAATAATAATAATAATAATAATAATAAGTTCCATTATTATTATTATTATTACTATTATTATTATTATTTATTATTATTACACATTATAATATTATTTAATAACTAGGAAAACAAAACCTGTTTAACTAAAGAACTAAAATGTAATGATAAACCATAGGAGAATTCAAGTTTGTTAAGAATTAGCATTAGCAAAGTAGCTAAAGCTAACTAAAACATCATTGTGTAGTACTGGTTTTCTTAGCTAGGCAGCTAACCTGTTAATACAAAACTCCACAAACAACAAAACAGCTATTTATTTAACAAGGAAGTTTACTTTATTATTGTTATTGATAAATATAAATAAATATCACAAACATTAGCTAGCGTACAGACTTAGCTAACCTGGTTAATATAAGCAGTTTTATAGTGTATGTTGACTAGCTTTAGTGTTACATAAAGGTACCAGTGTTTAGGTTTATGGTCCAACATGGCCCATGAAAGGTCTCCACATTCAAGTATTTTTATACAACTTGTACCTTGCAGATCATATACATTGTTAAAAAATATAAATTATAATTTGTCAATACTTATTGATAATTAATAATAATAATAAAATTTATGTTCAAGCAAAAAAAAATAATCCTGCTGATGTGTCCTCTTTTTCGTCATCTCGGATCTGGTCACCCTAGTTATTTAATTGTCATTTATGACACACTAAATATTTCACACACTAGACTAATGAATTCCTAAACATTATGACCTCACCTTGACTTTTCTAATGTATTTGATGTTAGCTTCTTCCTGCCATGGCCCACATTATCCTTCCAGACGCATCTCTTAAATAGCTATACAAGAACGTCTTGTGAAACAGTTTCGAACATCCTGCCAACTACAAATCTGTTCTGAATGTCCTAACCCTGCTAACCCTGCTCCCTGCATTACTGAAATCCTCAATTATTCAAAACCAGACTGTTAACACCCCTCCCCCAACACACACACACACACACACACACACACACACACACACACAAACCCAATACAAAACTATGAGTTTGAATTATTCATCCATGTGTGAACTCTGGAAGTGCAGTCTGACTTGGATTTAAAAAGCAAGGCATTGAGGGATTTAGCCTGCTATGACTGTTTGTCAATAGCTTACTTCTGTAAACCAGCGCTGTTATTGTTAAGAAGTTAAATCACTGAGTACAACAGTGATGCCAGCCTACCACATGTTATTCTAAGCCCTTCTGTTGCAAAAAAGAAGAAGAAAAAAAGAAAAAAAAACTAGAAAGCTTGTAGAGGACATACAACCTCTTAAAAAAACTCTTAACAAATGTTTCTCTACTTTGACATCTGGGATTTCCAGGGGGAAATGGTAACTGCTTAAAACCTTTAAATTATGTGGTCTTTTATCCTCTTAAAAGATGTTTATATTTTATATTTGTTCTTTATCTCAAAAATTGACTCTTGATAGCCCTTTGAAAAGTTATTTTTGGAAATGAAAAGGACTCTTTCACTCAAACAACAACTCCAAACTCCTCCTGAGGATTCCCAAGCTATTCCCAATCCAACTGTGAGATGTGATCTCTCCAGTGGATCCTGGGTCTACCTCTGGGTCTCCTCCCAGTGGGACATGCCTAAAATAGCTCATGGGGGAGCCAAAAAGGGGGCATCCCTATGAGATGCCCAAACCTCCTCAACTGGCTGCTTTCAATTTGGAGGATAAGTGGCTTTGACTCCAAGGATCTCTTTGATTGCAGAGCTCCTCACCCTGTTCCAGAGAGTGCAAACCTGCAGAGAAACCTCATTTCAGCCACCTGTACCTATGACGTTACTCTTTCTGTAACTAATCATATCTTGTGACCATAGATGAGAATGGGAACATAGACTCACTGGTAAACCAAGAGCTTCATTTGTAGACTCAACTCTCAATTCTCACAGCTCACTGCTACAGGGAATCCCAAAACAGAGCAGCTAACAAACTTCAGCTCCTATGCTGATCAGTGCTGGACTAGGAAGTTCCACTTATATGAGGAATTTAATACTTAAGTGGCTTTTTTGACCTGTTTCTTTTCTACTCAAGCATTTTTTGAATGTTAGTTTTAGTGAAGATGTGGACCAGTTGAAATCATGTCACAGGAAACAGAAACATGCCCAGCACATTTGGTAAAACTTTGCATGAGGTGTTTTGGTGAGGCTGGCACTGTGATAGTCAATTCATGTCAATCCAAAATCAGTTATCAGCCAGCAAAATATGTTTTTCAATTAGTTTCAGCTCAATGCTCAAGTAATGATATAGCATTCAATCATAGTTTACCTAAGAATGCTTCTGTAATACTTAAAAGACAATCTGTCTGTTGCTTCTGTGTTAGAATACAAAATAAGTTTTGGAATTTTGTCAGAGAAACAAATGAACTCAGGAAAAACACATGTTGGTGTCTGAGCAATAAAAAAAAAATACTGCGAGTGAGAGTCAAAGCAAGAAAAATACAGAAGTGAAGACAGAAAGGAAGAGAAAGCGAGAGACCGAGAAACAAAAACTGGAGACATTAAATGAGGTCCTTTGGGAAAGTGAGGCAATGGTGTCATCAGTGAGACGAGGAGAGCACACTCTCTTACACACACACGGTTATGGTGCGCCAGTCAAACAGCATTTACGTCAACTTAACACCACAATGTCTACTGGGGATACCAGAATAGCAGCAAGACAAGAGAGGGGGGAGATTCCTCCACAGTACGCAGCAGTGTGTGTGTGATCCTGAGTCATGCTCCTATTCCAGCAGGCTGTGTCTGTTTGCCAAACATACAATCGCAGCAGTTCAGGATGCAGCAGGTCATGGTGAACACAGGACAGAGTACTGTACATAACGTCAGCAAGCAAAATTAAATGTCTTCGGTCCTCCTGAAGAACTCTGAGCCTCTACAGACTGAACTTAAAAGGAGAGTTCAAAGAAAAATCTCATTTACACAATTTTCACCTTACGGGAATGTAGTCACCAAGTAATCCCACATATGAACAGTGTCTACAAAGCTTCAACTCCTATTAGGGGTGGGCAGCCAATCAAGAATGAATTGAAAACGACATTCAGTACCTCTAACCAATGTAATCTTGCCCATGTTGATTACCGATATTAAATTTTTTAATTTTTTATTTTTTTTACTTTTTTTAAAATACTCTGTTAATACAAAGTGTTCATGTACTATCTCCATTAAAACACACTACTGTGTGTGTCGTCACAATCTGCGACAATAAAGAAATATCAATGAGATCTATGTGAAACTTATACTTGCATCATTGGACACATTTTGGCTTTAGTGTAGACAACAATGAACATAAATAACAAAATAATTAGTCATTAATCTCAATCAAAGTAAAATTGTCATACTGATTTGAGGTCATACTGCTCAGCGCTACACTGTAAAAAATATCCTTGTTGTTTCAACTTAAAAAAGTTAGTGTCCATGCTGCCTTAAAATTTTAAGTTAGGTAAACTCAGGAAGCGTAGTTAGTAAACATATAAACATGAAATATTGAGTTATCACAACAAATTCAGTGCTTGGTAGTCATACCAACTACAATATTTAAGTTAGGTTAACGACAAGGCAAGTTTATTTTTTACAGTGTAGCTCCATTACAGGTCAATGCTCTTTAAAGAGTTCCACTTCTACTTTTTGTCCTGTTTTCAAAAGTTTAACTGATGTCACATGAAAGAAAGTCTGGTAACACTGTATAAAAACTTTCATTAATAGCTCATTAACTAATGATTAATAACTGTGAAGAAATCATTAGTTCATGGGAATTTCATTAACAAATGATTTACTAAATTTATGAATTTATGAATAATTGGGAGGCACGGTGGCTTAGTGGTTAGCATGTTCGCCTCTCAGCGCTGAGGTCATGGGTTCAAGTCCAGATCTGAGCAGAGTTTCCATGTTCTCCCCGTGTCTGCGTGGGTTTCCTCCGGGGACTCCGGTTTCCTCCCACAGTCCAAAAACATGGAGATCAGGTGAATTGGCTACTCTAAAAATTACCCTGGTGTGTGTATGAATGTGTATGTCTGTGTATGAATGTATGTGTGTATGCCCAGATATGGTTGGCACTCTGTCCTGGGTGATCCCCCTAGTGCTCGATAAAGTCCTCCAGGTGGACGGTCGCTTCCGGTTGAGAGTACGCTGTGCGCGATTGGCTGCCGCTTCTCGCCGGTGTGTGATTGAGTGTGTGTAAATGGAGTGTGTTGATTGTAAAGCGTCCTTGGGTATCTTGAAAGTCGCTATATAAGTGTAACGTTCATTCATTCATTCATTCAATAATTTGTTAACTACATGAACTGTCATTTATAAACATTTGTTCATGTTCAAATTCTCATGAACTAATGATTTGTTCACAGTTATTAATCATTAGTTAATGGCTTATTAATGAAAGTTATTATAAAGTGTTACCAAAAGTCTACTGTTAAACTATAACTACTGCCAAAGTAACATTTGGTAAAAGTTTGTTTGGGTATTTTGGGGAGACTGGCAGTGTCATAATGTCAACTCAGTGCTGTGCAGAGACTCATAAGCTCATATTTCACAAAATCTAGTGATATTCTGAGAATTCATATACACCACCAAAAGATGTGTTTGGTTTGTCTACATTGTTGTCTATGACAGGGTGTGATAGGGGTAACTTATTAAAAGTCCATTCAAAACACTACAAGATGACGACGTGGCTTCAGTGGACTAGTATTTTATTAAATAACATGATGGCTTTAGGTTAATCTACCCATTTATACAAGTGTGTGCTGTTCTAGGCCTGCAATTAATAAAATATGAATTGATGCTAGAATATCTATTAGTTTGTAACTCCAAAATGTTCAGATACCAAACATGTCTTGGTTGATCGAGTACATTTGGGCTAAATTAGATTTTTCACTGAACTATTATTACTTTAACGCAGCATCCATGCAGCTGCCGGCTCGAGGTGATTTCGCTGCCTCCCCTCACTGCTCCCCGATGGAGCATGACTGGGACATGCCCACAGGGGCTTTACAGCTTGTTGCCTGTGAGTGTGTGTGTAGTAGAGAACGATCTTTTAGGCATAAATCTTCACTGGGACTTCACTGAGCACGGCCCACTGGGCATCCCTGCCCACGGGAGCTGTAAACACATGTCAAAATGTCGGTGTGTTTTTAACGGCGTGGCACATCACCCTCCCTTGCTGAATAGTTACAAATTATACATATTATTACAGCTCCAGATATGCAGACAGCTACATGCCTCCTCACTATCCACGCAGCATCTTGAGATCAGACAGAGACCACAGTGTTACAGCTTACTGGCTTCTGGTTCAATATGATGCACACCTGTTGCCCGCCATAAACGGCCACACAAGCATACGCGCTCATCCCGAAACTGGAGATAATGAGTAGCTATTGTAAAGCGGCTTTAAAGCTGATATACACCAGCATTACACCTGATTGGACAATTACAGCCCCCCTATGCCAACTATCAGGCTAAAAATAAAGGGGAGGAGAGCAAACAAAACAGCTAAATATATTAATAAATCCTGTCTCCCTGACAACATGCTCTCTGCAACACACCCACACACACAGTGGGCTTTGGGCTGATACCTCGTGTGACTCTCAGGCTTTTAAAGTATACCACACACACACATAGCAGCACACACACCTGCTCTATTGCTTTTTTCTCACTTTTTCTTTCCATCTTTGAGGACAGTTTTAGTCATGACCCAAAGATGAGACTCAGTCTCCACATTCGTTCTACCATCTGTGATGATACACTATATGAACACATTTATCTGGACAGCTGCTCATGCACTGTTTCTTCCAAAATCAACATGATTACTAGATTTTGGAGCATTGCTGTGAGGATTTGATTGCATTCAGCAACAAAAACAGTATGTTGACGTCAGTATGTTGGATGATGACCACCACAAGTCATCCCACCTCATCTCAAAAGTACTGGATGGAGCACCATCATTCCAGATAACACAGATCCACGGCTCCTCGGCACAAGCATGACAGACAACTCACCTATATGTATTTTGGTAAGAGTAAATGAGAGACATTCATCTCTCAGGCTGTTATTTTTAGGTCTACACACACAGAGAGAGACACATACAGACACACACACACACCAACACAGACAAAACAGCTGCTAGCTCCCTCTAGTACTACATTTCATTTACAAAGGAGCAGGAGATTTATGTGGTCTTTTTGTGTGTCTTTTTTGAGGGGATGATGGTGTTTTCATTACTTCGTGCTGAGAAAACAGTAATTTCATAACACCCCACCACCACCAACCCTCCCTCTTCACCTAAGTGGCACAAACATCTTCAGTTAGTGACTGAAGATGATATTGGTTTCTAAGGCAACCGCTTCCACTCAGCATGCACTCCATGCTGAAGCGCTCCTGGGCTGTGTATCTGTGCAGGGTTCTCTCCACATGCCTTACAGGGCTTTATACCACATTACTCACAAAATCAGGACATACGGCAGATTTTTGTTTACATGTGTCAAAAGTTCTGGTTAGTGCTTGGATTAGTACAGGGTCTTGTTAGTATTTGGATTAGTGCTGTCTGATTAGTACTTGGATTAGAACAGGGTCTGGTTAGTCCTTGGATTAGTACAGTGTCTGGTTAGTAGTACTACGATCAGTGCAGTGTTTGGTTAGTACATGGATTAGTACAGTGTCTGGTTAGTACTACACTAAGTACAGTGTCTGGTTAGTACTTCGATTAGTACAGGGTCTGGTTAGTACTTGGATTAGTACAGTGTTTGGTTAGTACTTGGATTCGTAAAAGGTCTGGTTAGTACTTGGATTAGTATAGGGTATGGTGAGTATTTGGATTAGTACAGGGTCTGGTTAGTACTTGGATTAGTACAGGGTCTGTTTAGTACTTGGATTTGTAAAGAGTCTGGTTATTACTTGGATTAGTACAGTATTTGATTAGTACTTGGATTAGTACAAAGTCTGGTTAGTCCTTGGATTAGTACAGGGTATGGTGAGTACTTGGATTAGTACAGGGTCTGGTTAGTACTTGGATTAGTACAGGGTCTGTTTAGTACTTGGATTTGTAAAGAGTCTGGTTAGTTCTTGGATTAGTACAGTATTTGATTAGTACTTGGATTAGTACAGGGTCTGGTTAATACTTGGATTAGTACAGGGTCTGGTTAGTACTTGGCTTAGCACAGGGTCTGGTTAGTACTTGGCTTAGTACAGGGCATGGTTAGTACTTGGATTTGTACAGGGTCTAGTTAGTACTTGGATTAGCACAGTATTTGATTAGTACTTGGATTAGTACAGGGTGTGGTTACTCCTTGGATTAGTACAGGGTCTGGTTAGTACTTGGATTAGTACAGGGTCTGGTTAGTACTTGGCTTAGCACAGGGTCTGGTTAGTACTTGGTTTAGTACAGGGCATGGTTAGTACTTGGATTTGTACAGGGTCTGGTTAGTACTTGGCTTAGTACAGGGTCTGGTTAGTACTTGGATGAAAGACCTCAAAGGAAAGCTTATAAGGCTGAAGTGGTGTTAATGAGGACAACAGGACACATTATTTATGTGTTCTTTGTGGATCTCAATGATCCAGTACTGAATAAAATGGCACCATTGTTCAGATGAGACGTAAAATTGAGGTCCTGATTTCTGAAGTCTGAAAAGGATCCCTGGTCATTTCCTTTAAAAGAGTAGAGGAGTGAGCCCAATGTTCTGGCTACATTTCTCACTCCTAATATTCCCATTTTCATATACTAGCTTAGTCTCTTCTCACCTCTCTGCCTAAAGCTAATGTGTGGTGAGAGTTCTGGTGTGCAATGGATGCTGTAGCATCATCCATGTAGATGCTGCATTTTGGTGATGGTTGAGGTGACCCTCTAATGTCTGTCCCAAATGACAAGTTCTTTGAGTGTCTAGAAAAGAGATATAGAAATGTAACTAAGTAAGTAAGTAAGGTATACACAGACACACACACACACACACACACACACACACACAGAGAGGAATTCAGTGAACCACACTCAGCATGTTTACACATTCCTTCTGGATTCAACCTACATTTAGCCCCTTAAACTGTGGGTGTATGTATGAAAACCAAACCTGTAGCATAGAAACAGAGTATACAAAAGGGATCCTTGTACTATGCAGTTCTCACATGTCTTAGATCAGCTGCTCACCAAGCAACCATCAAGCAATTGCTATGAACTGTTCCAGATTACTGACCTGGCCTACAATACAGACCATACTGAAGTGTTTCACTACTGTCACCATTTGACCAGAGGAGGATGGGCACCCCCCATGTGAGTCTGGTTCCTCCAAAGGCTTCTTCCTCCAGCTTCTACCACTTGCCACTGTTGCCGTTGGCTTGCTCTCTGGGGGTGTTGTGTTTTTATGCTATTTATGACTGGAACTCTGTAAACTGCTTGAATGCTGATAATTCTAGGCATCTTCACTGCTCCCAAAAGTTTCATACCAGTTGTTGTAAGTAAGGTAACAACTAATGTTTATCAAGGCTGATACTGAAACTATTTAATAGTATTCAAGGGCACAGATAACTTGTTTGGGACTGATATTCATGTACCTATCATGTGACATTTACAGTATAGTGTGAATATTTACAAGCATGCAACTCGTATTCACAACTTACATTAAATGAACATAGTTTAATATTAGAGCATTATAAAAACATGAGCATTAGACAGCTGCAAATGCACAGAAAAGCAAATCTTAGTGGATTTATTCAACATGTGGTCTACATTTCAAACAGCTGTGGGTGACATTAGGCTAGACTAAAAAAGTGTGTTTTTCCATCATATTTGCATAAGGTTTGTGTATAAATAACAAAAAAACTGAATTATTACCATGTGCCTATTCCAATAACCATAAAAATGCAAAATACTGGCCCGATTACTGATCAGGGCAATTGCTGCATCTTAGTAAGAACAAGTCATAAGTATGATCTTAGCTTGAAAACTGACTAACACATAGAGCTAGAGATGATAAAGTACCATATTAATATTTAATAAACACAAATTCACAAGAAACTTCTCTGGCCAAACATGTTTTAAAGCTTGTTTTGGTGTGCTATTCTTCAGTCTGTGTCCTGAGTTGGCTTTTCTGCTGCCACACAAAACAGGAAGGACTCACTGATTGTGTCTGAACGCTGTTGATTTCGAGGATATATTCTGCTTACTAACAGCACATTTTGACAGTGTAATTTAATAGCAGCTGGTGGCTGTGGCTCTTTTTGGAGAAGCTCTTTCTGAACAGAAAAGGTAGATTCTGTCAGACCCAGATTAGACTTAATTAATTTTTATGGAACAATGTTCCATTTTCAACAATTCTCCATTTTGCTACATACTGCCAAAAGTAATGGGAACATGCAACGTTGCTGCACTGGTCACTTCTGTGGAAAGCACACATGCACTCTGGACATGACGTGTGTTTATTATGTGCTTCGGTGCATGTGGGAGGCAGTGTTGGCTGTACACTCAGTTCTCACACTTGTAAGCTTGTGAGTGGCAATAGCATTTGCTGATCTTTGACCCACATGTCAACTTATGGGAAAAACACAACACGATGCTAGACGCAGAACTGGTGTCAGTGTGTGTTGGTGCTGGCTATCAGGATTTCAGTGTGTTAGTATGTGCTGAAGAGAGGTGAAACGAGACTGGACTCTTCCACTGAGCCATCCTCATTTCAAAGCTGAGCTAAGCTTAGCCGAGAGTACGTCGATTACATTGCATCTACTATATCACTACATGACTGCAATACAAATGTGCAATCATATAGTGATATATAGGGACGTCGTGGATGCAGCCGTAGTCTGGTGGTTAGGGATCTGGTCTTGTGACCAGAAGGTTGCTGGTTCAATCTTCAGGCAGGTCATGACTGAAGTACCCTAACCCTCAACTGCTCCCCGGGTGCCATGAATAGGGCTGCCCACCGCTTTGGGCACATGTTCTCACCAGGGTTCGTACAACTTTTACTAGGTAAAATTCAAGCACTTTTCAAGCACTTTCAAGACCCATTTTCAAGTTTTTCCAGCACCTTTCAGCTGTGGTAAATTAATGATACGGTGATCTCAAAACTGCAATTCTGCGATAATAAATATATATCGCAAAACTATTCTCCACACTTCACAGAGACTATGCTACTGAGAAAAAAATACTTCTAAGTAAGTAAATAGCAGGAATTATGGATTTATTGGTGACAGTTTCACAAAATTTAAATACTGTACCAATGTTCTTCACCGCATGTTTATCTTATCCAGCTGGCGGTGCGCATACATACGCTAGCAGGCTAAGCTAACGCAGCCTCGCATCATGTTACTGCTGTTATCACAGACCAGGGTTGCCAGGTCCAACAACAATATCCAGCCATACGTGGAGGCGCGAGCGAAACCTTTTTTATTTTATGCTCTGCAATTTTTTCTTTAAGTGAACTTATTTAATCAGATAGTTATTTAAAACACTTTGACAGTGGTTATTTAGGTATTAAGGACGATAAATGAATGAATCTTCATAAAAAAAGAGTCATCGTATCAGAGACACTTCACACCTCTTATCAAAACGCTATATATAAATAATAGCGTC
>BRDA01072331.1:15697-33216 GCA_036984385.1 Crenuchus spilurus | reverse complement strand
CACACACACACACAGCCTCCGTTTCATTTAAAATACAGTCATATAACGAAACGAAGAGGAAAGGCACGTAAGCCGTGGTAGTCCACATTAAGTGCAAGTTAATGTTAACCAACAGGAACGAGTAAAAGACAAGAGTAAAGGCCAGCACACCGGAGAAACCTAACTCTTTCCCTCTTAATCTATCCTTTATCGTTTGTGACAGAAAGCTCAGAGGGCAGACTTCTCTCATGTGTCTGTTGTTTTTTATACTGGATATTTACGCAGATATAAATAATTTCTGGTTTTTAAGAGGATGTGAAGGGATGGCTGTTAATGTGTGTTTAGTCACGTTGATACCAAATTGTATTTACATACTACATTTTGTCATGTAAGTTAAATAAACGCAAAGTGTTTTAGAAAAAGAAAAATGGGCCAACTTTCTTCCACAATATCTGATGTCATTGTGTTATTAAATGTAACAAAAATTAAAGACAACATTATATTAAATTAACATTAAGCAGTCTAAAATAGCTCTAATTTAAAATAGTATAACTAAAAATACAACTAAAATTAGATATTTTAAACATTTAATTGACTAAAACTAGACTAAATAACTACATGACTAAAATTTGACTAAAACTAATATACATTTTAGACAGAAGACTAAGACTAAAACTAAATCAAAATCACCTGTCAAAATTAACACTGGAGTCAAGGCAGTGTGCAAATGAGACTGGGACTCTAGTTTTCTTTGAGAAAAGTCAGAGTGAGCACAAATACCATCGAGTCCAAGACAAGCTCAAGACCAAGACCAGGTTCAAGTTCTACAGCCCTGCGTCAGAGTGGTACCAGTTCAGTTTAAGACATTAGCTCCAGGTAGGGGTGTTTCTAGGTCAGACTGCTGTAAGAGGTAATGTAGATTAAGAAACTATAAGGCTGAAGAGGGCACAGAAATGCTGGCCCATTTGAGCCATCCTCATAACAAAATGGAGGAGGGGTTCAGAAAATAGACCTTTTGATTAGATGAGAACGGCATGTTGTTAGCACAATGGCTTTTTAATCGTTTCTAATGCAGTTGATGCTAATGCTAATGCCTCATGGGAGAATTACGGCGTCCTTACAATCTCCCTCACAGTCACTTTGCAAGCCTGGCAGTTTGGTGTCATTTCTCGCTGAACTGCTCCTTTGACAGCAATGGTGGCGTGGGCGAGAGGTGGCAGTGAATCTAATATAGCCCCACTTTCACAACCCGACAACACCATATTCCACTCCGCAATATTCCGTGTGGCCCGGGGGCGATATATCTCTCCCCAAAGAGGCTATTTAGAGAAAAGGTAAATGAGTTATGGCGAACTCTTTGAGTTTGTTGTGACCAAGGACATCCCACCAATTGAGGACTTTCATTATTTCACCTTTTTTCTCCTTTTTTCTTTGTAACAACATGTGAATTATAGTTGACGTGAAAGGAAGTGAAGGGAGTGTTTTCATAAAGCTCCGGCGTCCCGCTGTCTTCAGAGGACAAGCTGAAAGTTAGAAATACGGGGGAGATCCCACACGTCAGGCGCTGACTGAGAAGAAGAAAGGCTGTTGGGCGTGCGGTGACAGGGCACCCACACCTTCACATGAAAGACCCTCACACATTATCGTCTGCTTCTTTCTATCAGCGCGGGTTTGATCAACCTGAAGGACCTTTTTAAAACCTTTTCCTTCTGGAAGGTTTCACACAGACGAGCAGAACAAAAGAAGGTGGTGTAGATTCAGGGGTGTGTAGAGCTCAAGAACACAGCTGAGAGAGCCGGACTCACTTATGTTAATGTAAACTAAAGCTTCATTTGTTTAGTAACTGTAGCATTTCAGAGTGGTGTATTCCTTCCTTCTGGCCTCTTTATAACATCACGTATCATGTTTACAGTGCTTGGTCAGCCTTTCTTTGGTCCATGGTGTCCATACGGGCCTGATGTTAGAACATCTGTGCTTCTTTTAAAATTCTCTTTCCCAGCATGCTCTCTTCAGACAGACCTGTCATATCTGATGCAGTCCGCCCAGGAAACATGCTCGCTGCTTCTTTATTGTTCTCCATCAATCAGCTTCATCATGTGATGGTGTGTCATCATCTAGAGACAAAAGCCTTCACTTAGGACAAAAATAAAGGGACACCTGCTTGTTCGTTGTTTCTTCTGAAATCTCTTAAAAAGAGTTAATCCTGCTTTTGGATTGTTGATGTTGTGCAGGGAAGGCTTTGGACTTTGTTGATGATTTGATTCAGTGACAAGAGCATTAATGAGGTCAGGATTTTGGATGATCACCATCACCGCCAACTCATCCCCAACTCCACCAGCTCACCCCAGAACTGCTGCATACAGCAGAAAACGGCTCAATGGTGGGGGGGCTCTAGCCCACACCTGGCATTAGGCATGGTGCCAACAGGTTCATGCATAGTCCTGTTCAGCCATGACCTAGTGGGGGGCACCCATGGCCTAGTGGTAAGGATCTGGTCTTGTGACCAGAAGGTTGCTGGTTTGATCCCCAGACAGGACATGACTGAAGTGCCTTTGAGCAAGGCACCTAACCCCCTAACTGCTCCCCGTGCGCCGGTGGATAAGGGCTGCCTACCGCTTCGGGCACAAATTCTCACAGCCTAGTGTGTTCACTAGGGTGTGTGTGTGTGTTTCACTGTATTTCACTGGCTTAAATGTGGAGGTCAAATTCTTTAGTGTGCAAATCACACTGGCAAAAAGGTGAATCTTAATCTTAATCTTAAATTGGCAGTACTTCTCTACAGAAGCTGTGTCAGCTTAAAGTAGCTGAATGAAGGGGTGTCCACAAACTTTTGGACATATTCTAGTGTAGTTTAAGTGCTATATTTCAAACAGCAGTGGAACCCAAATATCGTGAGGGTCCAACGTGATTTAAGAACATCTCACTGTTTTTGTTCTCCAGACTCTTAGCGCAGGTCAGCTCATCTTACACTGACAAAACTCCTCCGAGTGACCTTAGAAATACCATTCAGACCTGCTCTTCTGTCCAGGAACATTTGTCATCATGTATTTCCTTATAGATCATATCGAATTTCCTCCTAATGTTCCTCTCTTCTGCTCAGGAGCGCTGTCTGTTCCACCTCCTCAGCCGATTGTCGTAGCATATTAGAAATCTATACAGCTCGAGATCGCAAAAGTGATAAATGACGGCTTTGAGCCATAATGACTAGTGCACAGCACATTTCAGATTTGGAGAAACCTTCCCGTGATGAAAAGCAATTTGCACATTCAGGTCTGCTAAAGGTCAGGGCCATAAGGAGGTTTAAGACTGAAGTCATTATCGTGTGCCTGAGATTCGGCCAGGTCAGCCAACTCATTTAGATCAGATATGAATGAGCTTCAGGATGCAGTCTACTCCACCAGCTGTTCTAGGAACAGCTACAGTCTACGTCCACCATAGTGTCTGAAAATCGCAAAACTGTCCCCCGAACAGCAGCAGAGCTGCGTTCCATTAGCGCAGATAAATGATGGCTAGCCATAGCAAAGGCTATCCATTCATTAACAGAGGAATATTATGCTTTACTGCTCTTGGCAGGTTTTGCTTCGTATCCTTGACTGATCTCCAGAGCTTGGCACAAGGCGGCTCACTGGATAAGGGCGAAAGGGCCCGGGGTGGGTGAATTACTTGCCACTTTTACTGCCAGTCCCAAGGCGGGCATTCCAGAATGCAGCATGCAGCATATGCCCACTTAATCTGTTCTTGCAGCTGTGCCAGGTGTTCGGCCGCCAGTACCTTCTGCAAGGGCACGAGGTGCTGTGGCGTAACTTTGAATGTTTGGCTAATGAAGAAAGCATCTACTGCAAAAACGTTAAAGATGACATTTAGCACGAATTACGCTTTGCACTGCAAAATCTAATCTAAAATATAGTCTAAACATCTCATTTTTCTATAAACATTGAGAAAAAATGAGGAATGTACTTTTCTAAGGAATTCATTCAATTATAGAAAGTAAATGAAGTTTTGACCAGATGAGTAAAATTAACAACATGCAGTGATTGTGCAGCCCAAGCAACCCCCCAAGAGGTTTTTAGGGCATTGGATGGAGTTTATTTTGGCCTCCCAGGTGGGTGCTACTGTGTTGCAGGTGCCCAGTGGTTGCTGAGATGTACATAGACAGTTGCTGTGGTCTTTAAAGTGGTTGGATTTGACTAAACCTTTAAATTTAGCTTCAGTGTCAGTTTCTCAAAAACGACAGAGTATAAATACAAAAATGTGGCACAAACAACATGGAATCACTACTTAAAACAGTCAGAGCTTCTCAAAATGAGAAACATTACATATTTAAACTGGATTTAAGATTTTTCTTCACTTGCTAAGATATTTTAGCAGCATATACAAATACACACATCATAACAAATTATATCTTAAGAAGTAGATCATCTTAAGTCTAGACTGTATGTGGAATATTTCTCATTCTGAAAAACTTATTCTAAGATAATTTAGCATAATTAGACATTTTTTTAATGTAAATAAAATTCTGAATATAACAGTGCCTCTCCAAAAAGGTGAATATTGTGAAATTTGTGTTTGTAAACTGTGATGTTTTATATTTATTATACATAAAGCGACACATTTAAGGTCTTTTATCTTTTAATGTTGATGCTGTTTGAATAGTAATTTACACAAACTCTAAATGAAATATTCTGATAATATGAGATTCTGGATTTCTGACTTTCATTACCTGTAAGATTAAATGTTATTAATCTTTTTGGCAGATTCCTTCATAAATATGTCATATTGGATGATTTTCCTCAATAAATAAACGAGCAAGTCTAATATTTGTGTCTCATTTGTTTAACTGGGTTCTCTTTATCTACTTTTAGGACTTGTGTGAACATCTGATGATGTTTTAGGTCGTATTTATGCAGAAATTTAGAACATTCTAAAGGGTTCACAAACTTTCAAGCACCAGTGTAATCAACCTCTCATGTCTCACCACGTGTTATCACAGTCAAGTCAAGTTCATAGCTAAGAGCCTTTGTTTTGTGTAATAAAGAGTTTTGTCACATCCTCCGTCCTCCAGTACTGACAATAATTAGCTTACAACACTCTCAGGCTCCGAGTGGCTCAGCAGGCTAAGACACTGACACTATGACCCAAGGATCGTCAGTTTGAATCATGCTGTTTGTCATCAACAGCCGGGACCCAAGAGAGCAAAAATTGGCAGTGCTCTCTCTGGGCGGGTAGATGGCGCTCTCACTCTCCCTATCACTCTCACATTGCAATGTCTGCTGGCTCAGGCGTCTACTGATTGGTCCAATCAGAGCTGGGAATCCTGTGAGGACGTTATCTCCCCAGTGACGGTGTATCAGCGGTGGTTTGAAAAGGAGGAGGAGGCTTGTGCTTGTCTTCACCGTCCTAGAGTCAGGGACAGTGCAAAGTGATGGGGAGAGGCCTAACGGAGCGGATGGGCTAATTGGCTACTACATTAAGAAAAGAATAAAAATGGGCAAAAAAGTCAAGCTTGCCACATTCTCAAAATCAGAAATATTAGATGTTTACACTAATTTTAGGATGATTTCACTTGCTTACACATGAAGTTTTGCAGTGAAATGACTTGTAATGAAGTTCCATTGAATTTAACCAACAAAATCAGTAGAAATGAGTCAAAGACGTTTCACCTGAAAGTCCTTTTTGATCAAATTCTGCAGGACTAGACGAGACCATCTGAAAACCAAAGAGCTGCAGAAGTGGAGCCCCGTCAGTGAAGTTATTAAGCACAGTCTGCTTTCACTGAACTTGCTCCTGTTTGTTCAGTCATGTTTGAACACAGAGCACTTTGATCATCTGAAATGACTTTCTATTACCACAAATAGATTTGCATGTTCTGTGTGGGGTCTTGATTTCACTCCCTGCTTTTTAAGGCCTAATCTCCTCTGGGCACAAAGTAGAGGCCCTCTGCAGCCCTCTGATAAAACAGACAAATCCCTCTTTGATTAGCCCCTCTGCTCTGGAGAGGCCTCTCCGTCCCGCAGCGAGGGTACAGAGGAAGAGAAGGAGGGGAAGAGCAAATGGGATTAGCGAGGCCGAGCAGATACGCATCTCTCAGACTGTTGTTCACAGTGGTTTGTTTTGTGCTCAGGGAGATTCTCGCTCTCATTACATGCTGATTGTCGGCCCGAGATTGCTTCTCCGCTGCCTCTGAAGAGCCTGAAGGAGCCCGAAATGGGCCGGAGGAGACTGCACGCTCTCAAGCAGACAGATCTGGAGCACTTTGGCCGCAGCTTTCGAGGAGGGATAATGCTTTCGCTCTCTCCATTTCAGCATGGTGTTTGATCCCGTCTGGCAGTGGGAGGAAAAAGGCCCTCTTTGGACACACCTCACTTTGAGAGGACGTCATCGTCGGCCGTGTCGACAGGGGTTACAGATAGGAGTCAAAGTGGAGCGTGGACGGGGTTCAGAAACACGCCTCAGCAGACAGATTCTCTCAGACAGCGGTCATGCTTATTTCCCCTCTGATTACAGTGGAAGACACGGCAGTGTTGATCTAAAGTTTGAAGATGTTAGCCTTACCTCTATCATACAGGACATGTTTACACCCCTCAACCACTGCAGGAACCACATCTCAGCAAACACATCTAAATCTAGTCTAAATATCTCATATTCCTCATCTGGAGGATGTTATAAGTGTATTATGAGACTGGTTCACTTGTAGTTTGTCTTTATTTCAGTAAAATTTTCCATTTTTAACCATTTAAATCGCCACTGCATAATTTTAGGATTCTCTATCTGAATCTGCACAGCCTACTATTTCATTTTTATCCAAAAACTACATGAAACAAACTCAACATGTTGATATTTTCTGTAAAAGAACCTTTTTCAACCTACTTACAATTCACTACTGAACACTAATTGACTCTAAATCATACAAATCATATTCACACACTGCTCATGGCAAGTGAAATCATCTTAAATCTACTCTAAAAACCACATTTCTCATTTTGAGGATGATCAGAAATGTGTTTTATGGTTTGTAATATAAAAACCTGCTTAAAATTGACTCCTGAACACTAAAAATATAGGAGCTTTTAGATTTTTGTCTCAGAAATCATTTATTTCAGGCTGCGCAGCATTAAAGGGACTTTATGTATGTACTAATTTGTGCCACAAGAGGGCGTATTCAGCAGGACTGAACCTGAGTGCTCAGTTCTATTTGTTTGGGACTCAAACATCAGTAAACATGAACTCTAATTAATGAAGATGTGACAGGTTTATTTGAAGCAGAATCTTTACTGATCAGCTCACAAATGAACAAGTTGAGTAGAAAGACGAGAGACTGAGCTTTCATATGGCTCTGAATGTGAGGAGGAGCTGTGGTTGTGTGCAGTTTAAGAGGTTTATCACACAAAATCATCCACCAGTATAGTAAAGATACTTCAATAAAAAGGCTTCAGTGATGCTTTAATAAACTTCTCAATGATTCAATATTTAGACTAAAGTATCGTTCTTTACACTGACTGCCTGTAACAGGTTACTTTGTGTAGACTGCAGTATGTTGGGTTGGCTCACACTGCTCACATGCTAAATGAATAAATGTAAATTGAATGTGAAGTAGCGCCACTAGAGATGTAATTAAAGTCATGCTGTAGTACATGTGCTAAATAATTCCTCTGTTTATATATAAAGACGCGTTTTGAAGGAGGACAAACCCAGCTCATATGCTAATAGTAACGTCTACAGTATTTCAGTATTGTGATGACATTGGATTGGATCAGCCACAACATTAGCACCAGCTCCTTCCCAGCATGCACAGAACCGTAACAGTGTCTGAAAGTCACCTGCTAAACACTCATTTTCCATTTTATCAGCTCCACAGACCACTGCACGTGGGTCGTTCTCAGCACTATTTTCACTCCAGTAGTGACACAGGTGTTTAAAAGCATCAG
The DNA here is from genome assembly GCA_036984385.1 of Crenuchus spilurus. Classification (NCBI taxonomy): domain Eukaryota; kingdom Metazoa; phylum Chordata; class Actinopteri; order Characiformes; family Crenuchidae; genus Crenuchus; species Crenuchus spilurus. Next base: position 25,312 of record BRDA01072331.1, on the reverse strand, counting down.
CAGCTCTAACACACCACCACCACATCAGTGTCACTGAGAATGACCCACCTGATCTGATCATTGAAGAGCAGGCTGAATAAAGTCTACAGAGAAGCAGATGGACTACAGTGTGTATTTGTGGTGGTCAGTGGAGCTGATATAATGGACAGTGTAGATAAAAGGAGGTGGTGTTAACGTTGTGCTGTAGTTAGTGTGATGCAGATCTTATCAGTATTTAATGTACAGTATCTTCTCTTTCGTTGTGTTTTGCTTGTGATGGCACAGAGAGGCAGTTCAGTCTCCAGGCAGTGGCGTCTGCGTTTGATGTGCGAGTTTTCACATTAATTAAAGCGAGTCCTCGCACTTTCCTGCACGCTTGTGCTTGTGATGTGGGAAAATGATTCTTTTCTTGTGGGAGGAAAAGGTGACACTCTTTCAGAGCATCCCAGTGTCTGGTGTTCCTGCTCACTAAGAGAAAAGACACTCCATCCACAGCATGTGATAATGAATGTGGATCGTTTTGGTTTCTTCATTCAGACATGAAGAAGAAATAAAGGCTGTTCAGTAGTATAGAATATTTAGTTAAAAGCATGGTCCAGTTTTCTCTCCAAAAACAGAGTCAGTTATTTTTTATTTTAGATGTTTATCACTTAAGAATACAGTGGAACCACAGTTTTCATCATTAACCTGTTCTAAAGTGCCTGATGATGACCAAAACACACTGAAGCAATATGTCCCATAAGAAATAATGTCCAATTAATCCACTTCAGACACCCCAAAATATGAACAAAAATACATTTTATATAGAATAACTACATTACATACAGAAGAAAAAGATAATTAAATAAATAAATGAACGCTTAACATCACTCTTACTGGTGTACACTCTGTTTTAGAGAGAGCCAGTGTGCCACTACAGTGGTAACACTACTTACGAGTTTAATCCATGCAGGAGCCGAGCTCGTTAGCTGGTTTGCTCGTTAGCTGGATGCATTTTCCCCATAAGAATACATGTAAAACTGATTAATCTGTGTCAGCCGGCCAATATACAGTATACTTTAATATGCTAAATAATGTGTTTATATGGGTTTTTAAAACATAAACGAGACGACGACGATGCTCGTGTAGGCTGGCGGCTAAGGAGGACAGGAGGACGGGTGTACGTGTATGGCATGGTTACACTTATCATATGAAAAGTAAAAGTAAAATGTATCTAACTTTCTTGTTCACCTTTTGCTACCTTAGCGTCACTTTCACTAGCACTTTCACTTTCACTGGACAGCGGTCAAAGATAATGACTGACCTCTTCTTCTACACTAGTATCTAGGGGATGCTACGATCGCCGCGCCCCTAGCGGTTGGCATACTTGAACAGATTTAGGCTACTCCTTTCTTGGGATTTTACTCGTTATCTGGAACAAAAATATTCAGAGATCTTGACTCGTTACCTGGAATACTCGTTAGTAGGGATGCTTGTATGTAGGGTTACCACTGTATTTGTTTTACATTCATTTTCACGCTGTAGCGCTGTGCACCGTCACTGTTGTGTGATGTGTATTATTTTGAGCTTTATCAACGAGAAACACGTGGGTTCTTTAGTTTTTACTAAATTAGCAGCGAGTCATGTGGGCACAGCAATGGATGAACGATTACTGGGACAAAAAATCTCCCCAAAAAAGTCGACAATAACTAATTTGTACAATAACTGAGGTTCCACTACACTTCAGTCATTTGCTGTGATTAGTCCACACTGCAAGAAAATTACATATCAATAAGTGAAATCTTCATAAATTTGGTCTAAATATCTCTGGAGGTTATTATAAGGCTAATTAACTTTACATTATTTCTCTGATTAGTAAAATTATCTTAGTGCTTTGACCTTAAATAGCCACATCTGGTCCTTTACATTCAGAGCTTCTGCTTTCTAAGAGCCACACAAAAGGTGAGGAGTCATATAAAAGCCAAAACTCTCTTTTCCATTCAGTCCTTGGCTGCTAATGAAAGATTTTGCTTCAAGATTCATCATATGATTTTATGTCATATCTTCTGTAATAAGTGTTCATATTTACTGATGTTTGAGTTCCAAACAAATAGAGCTGTGCACTGAGGATGTCCTGCTGAAGGCGCCCTCTTGTGGCACAAACTTGGGGCTACATAAAGTCCCTTTAGTGCTGTGCAGCCTGAAATAAATGACTTCTGGGACTAAAAATTGTAAAGCCCCTACATTTTTAGTGTTCAGGAGTAAATTGTAAGCAGGTTGTTATATTACACATTATAAAGTGCATTTTCTAATTATTTGAAAGCTTCTTTTACACATAAATGTGTATTTATTCCATGTAATTTTGTGATTTAAGAGTTGAAATATGGAAGTATCAGCAAATACTTAATATTCCTTAATAAAATGATAAAAAAATCAGCATTATAAGCTTCAAACATCTTCAAAATGAGAAATATGACATATGTAGAGTAGCTTTAAGATTTTAGTGTAGCTCTAAGGTTTTGCTCAGTTTTTGCAGGACGTGGATATGATTGGTATGATCTAGAGTAAATAATTCAGAATGTGGATCTGTGTGAATGATTTGGAGGTTTAGATGTGTTCGGAGCACCGTGCCAAACATTTCGTAAACATCAGTCACAGTCTTTTCCTCATTAAGGCCGCCTGCGGAGACAGCAGGTCCACGGCGGTGCCGAATGGGGGTCTTGGCAGATCCATTTGTGTCTATTGAGTCTGAGGGTGCGCAAAAGATGGAGGGAGCCCCATCGCTACGGCACATGTCACAAAGCATCAATCCAGTCCAATAAAGTGTCAGTCCAGCCGGGCCTGCTGTTCCCAAGCCAGCATAGGAAGAGGAGGCACCGTATGCAAATCAGAATGGCATTTTGGCCACTGGGGGCGACCATTAGCATAACTCATTCAAGGACCATAGAGCAGCCGGAGGGAGCGGCCACTGTCATGGAGCAGTTGCTTTATGGAGGGCTTGTCACGCTCCTGATTTTAATTGACATTAAAAACTAGTGAGCAGCGTGCTAATGCTCCCCAAGCCCTGCAGTTAGCACACTATTAGCACATCTGCACAAAAGCACTGCTAGGACGGCAAGGAGCCAACACATCTCCAGGTTCCTTTCTTGGTTTTGTCTATGTGATGAGCAGATGTCTCAGAGGTGTTGGAGGACACATTCAGTTCAGGTTAATTCAGTACAATTCAGTTTAGATCAGTGAACAAAAATATTGGGACACTGAAGAAATCAACAGTGCTATAAAAGAGTTTATTCTGCTTTTGTTGGGATAACTGTCTCCACTGTCTGCAGAAGACTTTCTAATAGATCCTGGAGCACTGCTGTGAGGATCTGATTGTACTCAGTGAGTGAGGTCAGGATGATGGGTGACCGCAACCCCACCTCATCTCCAACATCCAAAAGTAGCTACTGGATGGAACAGAGAACACAGTTCAGTGCTGGGGGGGTTTATACCCCTCTTGCCCACACCTGGCATTAGACATGGTGCCAGTAGGTTCATGTTTAGTTCTATTAGCAGTACTTCTCTACAGGGACTAGACAAGCTGTGTGTGTGCATTTGTACATGGGTGTCAACTTGTACCTGAATACATTAATTAGAAGGTTTGTTCACAAATTTTTGGACACATTGTGTACATCCACAACACACAGCAAGCATAACACAGTTAAAGTATACATAAGTGAGCACACCAGTCGGTTGTAGCAGAGTGTAAAACCATCATCATGAACAAATAATATGACATGACTGATATCCAAAAGGGCATGAAAATAGTGAACCAAGTGAATGCTGGTAGCAATTCATGGCATGTTCTAGAGCTGCCAGGTATATATATATATATATATATATATATATAGTGGATAGTCCAGTAGCAGGGCAGGATATACTTGTGTAAGAGATCTCAGTAGAACTGAGGGTATCTTTGTGTTATTAGATCAGACGTCAGGTCACATTATACCCAGTTCTGTTATTTGCTCCATTTGCTCTGACATCTTTCCCTCACTTTCTCTCCTCTATCTCTGGTCATTAAGGGACTGTGTGGCCAGTGGTGGATGGGCGCTGTGGTCACTAACCCGTATCCGTTCAGGGGGCAGACGTGGCAGACATTTTGAGAAAAAAAATGATGCAGGTAGAGAGAGGGTCAGAGAGTGAAAAGGAAGAGGAGAAAGTGGGCCAATGGGGTCACTTTGTGGATGAAGGGAGCCATTAATGGATGACTACATCCTGTTAAAGAAGAGGTTCACCCAGAAATCATATATTCCTTACATGTAGAGCCCAAATTTGACTTCTTTACTGTAGATCTGGAGCCGTGAGGCTAATACTGCTGGTAAATAGCCCTGAGGTTTGTGTAAAAATATCAGCAGAATATCTCTCAAATCTTATCTCAATGTTAATGAAGGACACAGACTAGTTTAGCTTTAAAATGACCAAAAGACTGCTGTCTTTGTGTTAATGTAAAACCAAGACCTGAATCATCTTTAGTGAGACGTGGACATGGCTTATCAGTTACAGCAGAATTCACACAAAACCAAAATTTTACAATCTTTGTTCAGGTTTTCCCAGAACATATGGAGAAAAGAACCACAGGACATTAAATATATGACAGTAATATTCAATATAAAAGTAATATAAGTTTAATTATACCACAGGTAGCTTAGACACTGCAATCTGATTGGCTGATAGATGTTGCAGATGCAGATATTGCCAATAATTGCACTCTGACTGAAGCTCTTTAAGTATTACTCCACCACATACACGTAACCTAGCAATGACCACACTCCCTCTGCCTCCCCACCTGAACTGGAAACACAGAGAAACAAAGTCAATACAGTAAAGTAACTGGACTTTAACCTTCTGGATCTGGCTGTCCCGCCAGTGGCATATTAACAAAATTCTGAAAAACACTTATATAACTATAACTTCGATAAAACTAAACACACCTTGGAAACCTTAGAGGTTTCTTTTCAAATACATATATAGATCAAATCAAAATATATTTTTAGATTCTTGTGAGAGGAGCTTAAATAAGCAGAGACAAGTCTGTGAGAGTGAGTCAGACAACTACGCACATTTTCCTGCCAAAAGACGTGATCTGTCATTCTTTTGATAATGATGGTAATTCCATTCCATTGTTGGGTTCCATCATTCAGAAATGTGTGGAATGTTGGTTCAGCAAAGACTTCCCACCTTTGATGATCTTGAACAAAAGACTTCTCATCTCACACCTATCTCATAAACATTCATTGTAGGGTTAGTGGCTGAGTGAAAACAGAGTGTCACCTCACATTAGTTAAGCTTTAGAAATAAAACCACATACAGTTTATAAACACTGTAATGAGCAGTGTGAAGCCAACACCTCTGTTTATTCAGTTCTGAGCTCAAAAGTCTTGGCCAGAAATGTTTACAGTGTTTTTTCACAATAAATCAGCACATATCTCTCTATGTATTTACAGCTCAGATGAAGAGCAACAAAACTCAATTTTCAGTTTTAGTATCAACAACAATGATCGGTAACAGCTTCTACCAGCAGCTTCACTACGATAAGAGCTAAAATTAACAGATATATGAACCTCCTTCCAACCATGAGTGGTGTTTAATGATACACAAACAGTTTACACCAGCAAACAACATCTTTATATCTGTGTTTATTGTCTGTATAATAAACAGTTATGGAGGGAATTAAGTTCCTGGACTATTATAAGTGATGCTCACAATGTGATGATGGTTATGTAGGAGTGGAGTGTCTCATAGAGGAACTACTTTGCCTTGAGGAAGGTTGATAAATCCTTTATTCTATCCTCTTTATCTTAAAATCTAAGAGTGATAACAGAACTGTGGTATAATCACAATAACACACTCAAGAGTGGAGCTCTAACAAGTGTGTTGGTCTACTGATCTTTAGTGCTCATGACTATGAACACAGTACCCCAGTACACCTGTACATCTGTGCTAATATGATTATCATGTTAGAAATCTGTTATGTGGTTTTGTGTGTTTGCTATGAATGACTTTGAAATTGGTGGCTAAATGTTAAATTGACCAAACTGTACCTCAGGTTGGATTACAATTAGCCACTAATCTGGAGTCCAAACAGAGTGCAGGAAGAGTTTTTTCTTAATGGATGGTTGTGTATTATTACTATAAAGGGCTATTTAGGTGACTATTGAGTTCTACACCTTTGTTATCCAATTTGACTTATAGCTTAAAGAAGCAAAACATGTCTTGGCTAATGAACTACATCTGAAGTGGAAAGCTATGTAAAAAGTCTGATTTCTGGGTGAACCATTCCTCTAAGAGACCTAGACAGAGAGAGAGAGAGAGAGAGAGAGAGAGAGAGAGACAGAGAGACAGAGAGAGAGATAAAAAGAAAGAGTGAAAAAGCAGGATGTCAAAGCCACCTCAAGGACGTGCGGTGCAGTGAGCTGATCTGATGGCTTCAGTCCGGTGTTGAGGGGTCAGGAGCTGAAGTTGCCGCCCTCGGGGGACTCAGCCCTAATTTACCTGCCTTGCTGTCTCTGAACACGTCCCTGCTTTTAGTGTCCAAACCCGGAGCTGTGGGCCAGCGAACACAGCAGTAATGATGCTCATGAGCGGAGATCTGTTAGAGAAACAGCTGCTTTAAGTGCTAAAAATGAAAATGATTTAAAAAATGAAAGTGCTGAAATGTGGGCACATCAGACAGTCAGGGCTGGTCCTGCTGGTTTGGGAAACGGGATGTTTAATTCATCAGACTAATTTAATATGTGCTTTGATCTGTGTGGTGATACCTTCAGAAACACTGGACACACACTTAGCCCTGCTGTGAAAGCTCGCTGGTGGTTTTTGCTGAGCTGGTCACTTTGCTGTTGTATTTTATCTTGATTGTCCAGCACATATAAATGTTCCACAGCACATATAAAAGCTTTGTAATCAGGATTTTTGCTTTATTGATTAGTTAGTAAGCTAAAGTTCTGTCTTTATGCTGTGTACTTATTTAATGACATTTTTTAGATGTTTAGATATTTAGGTAAAGCAGATCCAGCCAGTTCCACTCTTAGGTGCTCTATCAGCATTAAACAGTATATACTACTGCACCTCCAAATAAAAGCTCATTTATGTTCAGAATTTAATTAAAAAAGGTAAATATACAACTTGAAAAGTGCATTTTCTGAAGGAAACAGGATGTTGCATATTGTTAACATGGCTCACATGCTAAGGTATCCCAGGTAGTTTGTAAGGTGATGCTGTGGTATTTTTGGTGGTTGCTATGGTGTTGCTAAGTGATTGCTAGGTGGTTGCTAAGGTATTGCTATGGTATCCATGGTAGTTGCTAAGGTGTTGCTTTGGTATCCATGGTGGTTGCTAAGGTGTTGCTATGGTATCTGAGGTGGATGGTAAGGTGTTGCTATGGTATCCAAGGTGGTTGCTAAGGTGTTGCTATGGTATCCAAGTTGATTGCTAAGGGGTTGCTATGTTATCCCTGCTGGTTGCTAAGGTGTTGCTATGGTATCCATGGTGGTTGCTAAGCTGTTGCTATGGTATCTGAGGTGGTTGCTAAGCTGTTGCTATGGTATCCCTGGTGGTTGCTAAGGTGTTGCTAGGGTATCTATGGTGGTTGCTAAGGGTTTGCTATGATATCTGATGTGGTTGCTAAGGTGTTGCTGCGGTATCCGACATGGTTGCTAAGTTGTTGCTATGGTATCCAAGGTGGTTGCTAAGGTTTTGCTATGGTATCCATGGTGGTTGCTAAGGTGTTGCTATGGTATCCAAGGTGGTTGCCATGTGTGTATGTGAAAATCAATGGGAGTGAATGGGAGGAACGAGGGATGAAATGATGACAAAAAGAGAAGTGAGGGTCAGTATGGCTGTGTCCTGATGGATTATATCAATTTTGGTGGCTGTCAGGACACAGAAACTCTCTGGCTTAAGTGTATGTGAAAATGAATGGAAGTCAGTGGGAGGAATGAGGGATGAAAAGATGACAAAAAGGAATGTGGGTCAGTATGGCTCTGGACTAGAGTTCCGTTACATGCCCTGATGGAGTATATAAATTTTGGTGGTTGTCGGGCAAAAGGAAGCATGGGATTTGGTATGGGCAAAAATGAATGGAAGTCAATAGGATAAAAAAAGGGATGGAAATAAAACAACAAATAAACAAGTGCAGGTGAAAACAATAAATTTGTGCTCAGGGGCCTGCCCTGATATAGTGTATCCAAAACAGTACGAATCGGTCGAGCAGAAGTACAGTAGATGAGCATGCATTTTTGCTCCCCATTCATTCTTAATGGGAAAAAATTCCCAGATTAAGGAAGTTTTTAGGAAAACCGTGCATCCAATCAAAATTCTGTATACAAGCCCAGACCACACAATCGGACCGAACAATCTGGAATTGGAACGGTGTGATATCCCGAAAACTGCAGGACAAGAAGCGGGACAAAAATCCGGCGGAAGAAGAATAATAATATAAATTGGATAACAGTATATTGCATAACAACATAACTACTTAGATGTACAGTCCTTTATGATCCATTTAGGTCAGTTATTTTAACCATCTGGAGTCATTTACTGTAAATTATTATTTCCAAAGTGTTACACACATGGAAGAGCCCAAATCAGGAGACCAGAGCTCAGATTGACTACATCCTGATCAACAAGCAGTGGAAACAGTCAATCAATAATGCACGCACATGCCTCAGTGCAGACTGTGATTCTGATCACAATCTCATTATGCTGACATTGAAGATGAGGTTCAAAAGGAAACAAGTGAGGAAGACAATTCCACTGGACCTTGGAAAACTCAGACAGGAGCAGTTCAAGTTGCAATACCAAGCGGAGGTTGCCAACAGATTTGAAGACTTAGCAAGACTCCAAGAACCACACACACCAGATGAACTGTGGCAGCAAATGAAGAATGTCATGCTGGAAGCTGCTAAGAAGACAATACAGAAGAACCACATCAAACACAAGAACTGGATTACCAGCGAAACCTTTGAGTGGATTAAGAAGAAGCGTGAAGCAAAAACAAAGTCCTCCAGTGATTACAGGGAACTGCGAAGCGAAGTACAGAAGAGGCTCAGAAGAGATAAGCAAGCTGAGTTGGACTCATTGTGCAGTGAGCTGGAAGAAAATGCAAAGAAAGGGAACAGCAGACCTGTATATCAAATAGTAAAGAAGCTCACCAAACCATTCCAGCCTCGCACAGTTGCCATCAAGGACAAAGATGGCATGAAAATTGTGGAACCAAAGAAGGTGTGTCAACGATGGAAAAACTACTGTGAGGAACTATACAGTGGTGCTGAACATAACATTCAGATTGATGTTCAAGAAAAGGAACCACCACCACTGAAGGAAAAAAATCATCAGATCACAAACATCCGGATCATCTTGGAGAAAGCAAGAGAAAGGAACCAGGAACTGTATTTCTGTTTTATTGATTTCACATATATATTTGACATGGTACAACATGACCAATTGTGGATAACCATGCTGGAGATGGGTTTTCCAGAGGTTCTACTAGGCCTACAAACACTAGACTACTAAAAAAAGGAAGTCACCACCACCAAGGAAAAGAACTTGTAGTTAGACTTACAATACAAGTCGTGGTGACATATCAAGGAGTGTCATCAAAAAGGTAGCAACTGTGTG